>APFE030247845.1:3158-29773 GCA_000404065.3 Pinus taeda | reverse complement strand
ATAAAAAAAATTGCAATATTTAAAATGCAGCTTGATTCCTATTAAAAAAAGTTTGTCTATTCTCTTAGACAATCCACAATTATTGAAAAAAAGTTGTCTAAGAGAATGAACAATTATTATTGCATGTGTCTTTTGTTTTTGTTTCATTTCTCATAAATAACTACAAATATTTTAATTCTAATTTAAAATTATTTGAAAAATGGAAATTGAATCATTTTTCATTTTCAATAGTTTCTTTCAACAATCTTAATAAGAGTTTTTCTAGTTACATTTTTTAATATTCTAATTGTGTAATTTTCTGAGTAAGTATTTTATTAAGGTTTATATCTTAGATAGTTCACCATTTTACTTTTTTATCTCTTTTTTTTTCATCTGGTTTTAATTCATCTGAAGTTTTATTCAATAATTTTATGTATGATTCCTTTGTTTATTAGGGAGCTTGATTATCTTATTGATTATGTAGTTTTTTCTATGAGATAACCCTCCTGTCGTGACTGCATTATGCTATAGTTTTCTATTATTGAAGGTGCATTGTGATCGAGAGAGAAGATACTCAAGGAATGTGAAGTGGAGGTTGCGGTGAATATGATGCATATTGTATCTAGTCATTTTTCTTTGATAAAATAAAAATAATGTCTATTTATTTTGTATGGAAATATCCCAAATTGGGTGAACCACATATATTTTTTCCTTGTTGGTATTGTGTCATTGTATATTTTATTTATGCCTCAATTTGATATATTGCTATATAATCTTGTTCCTAACATATTTCATTAATATTTTCACAACAACTCTTCCAATAATTCTCATGACATCATTCTTATAGTGTTCTTATTAAAATATATCCACCACAACGAAGATTCATCATGGAAATAAGTTTTCTCCCATAAAGGATTTAGACAGTGTTCTTGTGCCATCATCAACCATTCCCTACAACTGATGTCATTTTTATCATCATCTCCTCGAAATATAGCTATTGCCATTGATTATTTCATGAGGTCAAACACAAACCCTCAAATTATAGTACAGTTTATAATGAATAAAAAATCTAATATTTATGACATTTTTCCAAGTATATTCTCACTTATTTTCTCTTTCAAATGAATTATAGATTAGATCAATTGGACATGACAATTAAAATTTATGATAATTTGTAGTTAACCTACAATTTAAAACCCTATATGGGCTATGTCCTTCTAACTAACATTTCTTTTAGTATATCTCTACATTTTTAATCCCTATGAGTTTATAATTTCTACCTATAATGTTATAATATGCCTTCTCTACAATTGCATATATATGATCAAAATTTGGTGTGCCAAGTAAAATTTATTGTAACATTCTTGGAGCTTGTTAATTTTTTACCCGTTCCTCAGAGTGAATTTCTACATTATTCCACATGTCAAATTTTTCAAAATTTATTCTAAATTATTTACCTAGACTATTTTCGTATGTCACCTCAAATTATTAAAATTTTCACAATTCAAAACTTCTCTGAATTTTTTTTTATTGTAAACATACCAACATGACACATTGAAAATAAATTTCTAAATTAGTTACAAACCATAACATGCAAAGGGTATATATATGAAATTATAGAGGATAATGATACAGAATTTTGCGTAACATTAACTCAATATCTATCCTTAGTCTCCTAAAAATTTCATGTTCTGAAGATCCTGAATATTTTTTTTTTTTTAATCCAAAATTCAATGATGGCTCATTTGAAACATCAAAAACCTAGGCTCATAACTCTGATACAAAATTTTATCATCTAAATGCACATGAAAGAAAAAGTAAACACCATGTACAACAATGTGAGTGTGGTGCACAACTCCAACATAGCTAAGAGAAATAAGATACATAATATCTTATTAAAGAATAGGGAAACCTCTCCAAACACCCAAATTCATGCACGCATCCAAATCCATTGTCATCAATAATGACTACATATACCTACATATACATATCACATATTGCACATGTGACCCCTTCATTGCTAGATTGATCCTATTACATAAACATTTACACATTACATGCATATTTAACCCATGTATGGTTCTCATTGGGGTCAATCATACACATTTAACCCCATATATTTTTCCATTGGGGTCATATCAAGCAACAACACTGTTTTATTAGTAGACAAAAGAAAACACATGCATTTTTAACCCATGATCATTTATCAACACACATTCATTTCCTTAAAAAAAGTTTTGTAATCTAGATGGCATGACCATGTGATAATTTAGAAGGGCCCAAGAACATTTCAAAAAAATCTCATACATGCTCTTAAAAATGCATTCTCAATCCTACTTAAATACATCCCTAAGATCCCATTTCCATTTTATTATCCCTAAATTCATGTAAGGCCCTTTTTTTAAATATCAATGGTTGATCATTAACACAATACAAAATCTTACATAAGGAAATCCATTGATCTTTACTTAATACACAATCTTACATAAAGAAATCTTTTCGAAATATCCCAAATAGCGAAATAATCCACTGATGTGGCACACTCTAGGTGTTCTAGTTAAAATTAATTGCAATCAAAGCACTGAACACAACATTATCTAGAAATGCATCATTTATTTATATTGCAATCAAAACACTGAACACAACATGATCGGGAAATGCATCCTTTATTTATATTAATAACTGAAGAAAATTATACATGCCCATACAATAAGTTTCAAGCCCCTGCAATGGCATGTGGGACTCCTTATCACAAAGAAGACAAATGCATTGAAGCACAATCGTGGATCCACCAGAAAAAAAATAACACCCATGGGGTTTTCGTCCTTGGGATCAAACTAGACAAATAACACCCATGGGGTTTTCGTCGTTGGGATCAAGCTAGACCGGCCACACCAAGTTCTCAATAAAAACACAACAAGATAGATAAACTCCAATGATCCAAATGCTTAGCTTCTATCTCTTCTTATAATCTTGATGGATTCTCTAAAGATCCTATTTTATTATTTTCTCTTAAAAACTCAAAAAAATACCATGCACTGATACCATAGAAAAATACCACCTAAATATCATAGACAAATTCCATCCATTTTAACTCAAAAAAATTATTACAATATACTTCACCCTATAGTAATAAAGGAAATCTTGGTTTCTTACACAAAATCAATCATAGTTTTTAGTTGACTTCCTATAAATTAGATTCGTAAAAAAAAGCTTTCTCAACCCTAAAATCAAGATTTTCTCTAAATTATGATCTCCGTATTCAGAAAGGAGACTTGAAGTAAAATTTATTTAATTTTAATATCCTTATATATTCATAACACGAGATATCAAAACATGCAGCAGTTATCACAAATGATGTTCAAAACATTAACGTCCAAAGCTCATTTCATAACAGCTTTGCAACACGTCTAAATTCATCCTAACTATAAAGGTTGAGGATGGGAAACTTAGGTCAAAACATCATTGGAAAATATTTCTCTATTATGTTGAGGTTTATCATTGCTGCTACAACTGAAGTTTGTTTTCTTAATCGAAAAAAAATATTATATTATTATAGATATTCCTATTATAGATATTATTATTATATTTCTTTTGGGATTGCATTAGATATTTAAGAAATTTATTTACATAACATATGGTATTATTATTTCTATTCATTAGATTTTCAATTTAGTAGGAATGGAGATCAGTAAATACTTAGATCTATAAACTCTCATAAATATATTTACTAACAGTAAAATAACAATTTAATTAAAACCATTAATTATATTACAAAGTATGAAGGGAATGTGTAAATAGTTTAATATAATATATTTTTATATAATTTTATGTAAAATGCTAAAACTAAATTTTATCTTTAACTTTTTTTTTAATTTTTTATTTTTAAAAATATTTTAATACGACTTTCAATGAAAAATTTAAATATCTATTTTAAATAACATATTTCAATATCAATTTCCCTAAAAAAATTGACCATAAATAAATTTTCTCAATAAAATAATTTTATATGAAATTTATATAAAGAGAGAGCTAAATTGACCATAACAGTGAAAACTAACTCTTATGTGCTAGGAGGTTCAAATTTCACGGTTTCAGTTGTGCTTTGGGAAAGGGCATACATAGGCATCTAGTAGTTAAGAAGTTATAGTAGTAGCCTAGGGAAAGGGCCTACATAGCACCTAAAAGTTAAAAAGCTATACTGGAAACACACACAAACACCTTAAAATTAAGAAATTATAAATGTAAGAATCCTAAACTTATTAATTATAAAAAAACAAATATTTTCAATGGTCAAATATTTATATTTTAAACTTTTGTACTTAAAAAGAATTAATTTTCCTTCAAAATAAAAAAAAATTAAATAATATAACATTAATAAACTCAAAATAAAAGAAAATATCAGTTTTAAATAAATTACAATACTGTTCTTAAACCAAATAAATTCTTTTTAAAACCATACTTACAAGTGATTTAAACTTGACACGGACACAATCCAAACAAATCTAAATGATGTTCACGCACTGGATAATAACATTTATCACAAAACTCTTTACATCCCATAATCATAAAAATATTATCTTTCTGTTGATAATTTTCTTTCTTCGGTAAAGAGTAACTATAAAATACCATTCCATAAGCAACTTGAAAAAATGTGTGTACTTCAAAAAAAATTATTGTTAATAAATCAAGTAAAAAATGATAATAATGTATATTGATAAATTCTACATAGGGTAAAAAGAAAAAAATTCTATCCTTTAAACGGGTTACGATGCTGTCCTGTGATATAAACTTGACACAGACACAATCCAAAAAATTCCAAATGATGTTCACGCACTGCATAACATTTATCACACAACCCTTTGCATCCCATAATAATAAAAAGATTATCTTTCGTGCGATAATTTGTTTTCTTCTGTAAAGAGTAACTATACAACACCATTCCAGGAGTAATTATACATCACCATTCCAGCATTAAATATGGGATAAGGTGAGCTTAATTACCCATCGAAAGGCATGTCACATATAACAATCATTTCTTTCCTCATGTGATACCCTGTAAAATCCTGATAATCGCTGGCATCGATCCCGACATATTACGAACAGGAACAATTGTTCACAAAACATTATGCTTGCTTACATATGGTTAAGCCACATGCCAATGCCAATGTCGTACTCGGTCCATTGTTGATAGAAGAGACAGTAAAGATTATTTGATTGAGACAAATACACAAGCCACGTGCGGAGGATGTGGATGGGCCAAAGGCTGTGTGTTTTCACTTCTATGCGCATTTCATCAAAACCAACACTATTGGAGTTGCAGTCAAATATTCATATGTGCATTTCATCATAAACAATCAATAATTGACTCATATTCATGAAAGCAAGAAGCATCCTCCAACTACATATTATTCTTGTTCGAACTATCGAACATGTAAAAATTTTAACGATTAGAATGATATAATTTTTTTAATTCGAAGATATTATATATTAATTTTATTATATGATTCAATATTGAATATTATTATATAATTTAATTTTAAATATTAAAATGTTTATTTTCCCATTTGTTACACAGTTCCTCTAAAAGAGACTTTGCACTCTGGCCTACGTGTCATTAAGGTGCGCCATTACATATTACATGATATGTTACATGATTGAACCATGTTGAGTTGTTAGATTACGCTGAGGTAGTTGGAACTCCTTAACTGTTTTACTAGCGCAAATTTGATCCCTCCAAAAATGGTTTCAGCTGTTTCGGCTTCTCTTCATCAATTAAAGGTTGTAAAACACTATGAGCTCTCTATCACAGTAATTGGACTGCAATTATTTTGATTTGTTGAAATCCAAATGGCAGCCAATAGCAATAACCCTCAGTGAAAGACACCGAGGAGTTTTGAAGTAGTGAAAGACGCCATGCAGCTTTGATGGAGATAAAATGGCCAACAATTTTTTTGTATCTCAACTACATTTGCTTTCTCTAGTCACACAACAATATTTGATGGGATTTTACTAAATTTCTTGATCGCAGGTTACAGCTATTGCTGAGAAAAGGGGCCACGAAGATGGAAATCCTTGGTTAAATCTTCCAAAGGTAACCTAGACATTCCACAAACAAAAAAATATTGCAATTCATTTCCATCTTCTGTGTTATTTCTATTCAAATCTATTTATTTCAGGATTTGATAATTTGCGGCACTTCAAATCTATTTATTTTAGGATTTGATAATTTGTGTGTAGCAGGCAGCGACATTCACAAAGGGATTTTCCTCGGCTATTCGAATAGTGGTGTCACGCCCCCAGGCCTACGGTAGTCTTTCAACTGTACTTGGAGAAGTGCAGCACCACCAAACACTTTCTTTTCACAAATACTTATGTTCATGGACTACGCCTAACCATTAGTCTACTTACTTTGTTTTTCGCAAACAAGTAATTATTATGTTTCCTTTATACCAATGAACACCCATACACATTCATTATCATCAACAATTTTACATGAAGAACACAATTGCACAGTATAAAGGGAGAGGCAACTCCCGGAACAATGAGTCTGCCCGAATTCAATATATTATTCAACTTTACAATGTTTACAAGTATACTTGGGAAACACCAAGTTTCATACTTAGCCAATTTTACAACATGCCACACTTATGTGTGTCAACTGAGTTCCTTGCCTGAGTTGGGCGGGCACGCCCTCACACGAGCTACCAACCTCACTCCTCAACTGAACTTCGTTTACTACTGAACAACGGGCGATCGACCTCACACGAATCACCACCGCGTTTCCTCTTGCACGATGGGCGGGCGGCCTAATCGAGTCACCCTTGACACCTTCACACGGCAAGCAGGCAACCTACCCGAGTCACCCAAGACACCTCCGCATTTCTTCTTGCACGACAGGCAGACGACCTACCCAAGTCACCCGTGACACCTTCACATGGTGGGTGGGTGACCTACCCGAGTCACCCGAGACACCTCCATGTTTCTTCTTGCACAATGGGCGGGCGACCTAGTGGAGTCACCCGAGATACCCGCGTCACACTGAATGGCGGCCGACCTCCTACCCGCGCCTTCACCCAATACAACCTTTGTGCGATTTCACCATGTAACCTTGCCCAAGGACGAGCAGATAAGAGCTGCGCCTCTTACGACCTGCTACACCTTGCACTTCTTCTTGTCCACCGAATGAATGTGTTCGAGTTGCTGATGCCAAATGCTCCAATCACTCGTTTACTTATACCATTGGTTGGGCGAGTTGCTGCCCAAGCCGACTAGTCCATTATGTGCCAAATGCCCTTACACACGCCCGTTTGCCTTGTCCATTGTTGGCCAGCTAACAATCTTCGCTCAAACTTCCACAGTATGTAAGTTCGGCCCGTCAACTATGCCAAACGCTCCCACACTATATATTCACCATCGCTCAACCTCTAATGTGCATTATACTTATGTATCTTCGAACATTTTGGACTTAGCTGCTCGCACTTCGCACTGGCGGGAAGAAACCGAACCACAGGTCCTTACATCCTCCTCCACCTGAAGTCATTGTCGTCCTCAACAATCATGCCATCCCAGTAGCCATCCACCAAGATCATCATCTCTAACTATCTCGTCTTTGGTCCATGATATCGACTCCTCCATATACTGCAAACATCCGTGCAACATATGTAGAACCACCATCTCCATCATGTGTCATCCCATCCTGTGCACTGTCCTCCTTGCCTGCCTGATGCCAACATCTCTCTGGTACACTGCTAGCCCCCATGACTTGAACTAGTGGGTTGATCAGTCCAACTATCACACTCAAATCATATGAATGTCCATCCTTATGCCTTCACCAGTCTTTCTTGGATTCTGCCGCATCCTGGACTCACCAAAAATCTCACCCATGCTCAGGTCCATGGAAAATCCATCCCATTTACAACATGTCATGATGCTTAATGCCGAACCATTCTTGCACCATCTGTCATACATGCTCAATCTGTTTTAAGGACTCACTGCCATGAGTAGCTAACAATGAGCCCCATCTTCTATGTCATCTAAGAAGATGTAGAGGGAGTAGAGCCTGAAGGCTCACCCTCACTAATAAGCTCAATCCATATGTCAGGATTCTCTATCTCCATTCTCTGTAGATATGCAACCCGATCCTCCTCTCGGACATTCGATCTGACATAAACCTCCTCCTCATCATCATCATCCTCAACCTCCTCTAGCCTTCTTGACAAATCCACGATACTATCGGATAGTGTCCTGATAATAAATGACTACTCAGTAAATTTGGCCTCAACAATAGACAACCGCTTACTCATGTCTTCCATGTGATTCTCATCGTCCATCTACATCACTACCAATTTACAATCAAGTCTTGTCACACCAATGGTTGGAACACCAATGGATACATCTTCCCTTCCATCATAAATGTATAGCTTCTTCAAATGTGGAACAATCATAGCATTAAATTGTTTCAAGAATTCCATCCCCAGCACAACTTCATAGTCATCAATCCGCACTATAATGAAGTCGACTTTCCTAGTCCACTCACCTAATGTTGTGTCCACTCTTTCAGCTACACCAAGAACACAATCAGGAGGAGAATCCACTATCTTCATTGGTGCCTTTACTGGTACAAATTTCAGCCCAATCCTCCTTGCAGCATGTTCACTCATGGAGTTGTGAGTAGCCCCACTATCCACCATAGTGAGTATATCAACACTCCCACTCTTCATCCGAACATACTCCAAACTGTTCCTCTCATGATCTCTCCGAGAGACCACCTCTGTAGCAGCAGAAGCTCCAAGAATCTGCATCATCCCCATAGAAGCTTCTTCATTCTTCGTGTTAGATTGTGCAATAGCAGCCACTTTCTGTCTTAAAGGACAATTCTTCACTGCATGTGGTTCAGCACATATCCAACACTTCAAGGTTTTCTTCATCTTCGTCTTATCATCTGATTTTGAAGCATCATCCTTCTTCTTTTCTTTCGACTTGTAGGAATTCTTCTTCCTCTCATCAAAAGTCTCATCATAATGCTCTAGCAACCGATCCACAGCAGCAAAAGCTTCCTCAAATGTCTTAATCTTCTACCTCTTCACTTCATTGCGTGCCCAAGGCTTCAATCCAATAATGAAGTTGAACACCTTATCCCGCTCTTCCATGTTAAGAAGTTCTAGAACTGCACTTGCAAACTCCCGCTGATATGTCTATAGATTCCCTGTCTGCTTTATAAACTTAATCTTCATCCTTACTTCCCATGTTTCATCCTAAGGATTGAAGTGGGTCTGCAAAGCCTTCTTCATGTCATCCCACGAAGTTATGTCATTAGCATTGCCATTGGCAATCTGATCCATCCTCCTTCGCCACCACATCTTAGCATCCTTCGTCAAGAATTGAGCAGCTACCTTCACCTTTGTCTCATGATCGGATAGACCCAAGTGTTCCAAGTATTGCTCCATATCCCAGAGAAAGTTGCCAAGAGTCTTCGCACTTCTTGTACCATCATAAGATTCTAGTTCCTTGAGTTTCACATGAGGCACTCCTCCACCTGAGTTATGCCTCATGACCCTCTTCAACACAACGATCTCATCTCTGGCTTCATCAAGAGATTTTTGCAAGTTCAAGATCTTTGCCAAACCTCGATCTCTTGCTTCTTCAATATCCTTGACTTTATCTTCAAGTTGTGTACACATAAGATCAGTGTACTCGTGTTGAGTCTGGAGTTCATCGAATTCTTCCCTCATCTTCGAATTTGCCTCTTGATCCTTCCTGACCAAGTTCATCTTCGCAATACAGTAAGACTCCAAGTCCTCCATTCTTTCCAACACTTTTTCGAGGAAAGCATCCATCACAATACTGCTAGATTCTGCAACTTGAGATTCACTTGCCATTGCTAACAGCTTCCTCCATTGTGATCTAGTATAGACCGTCCACCAGCTTCACCAAGTTTCCTGCAACCTGAACCAGCCCTTGTTCCACATGTATGTAAAACCAACTTCCTTCACCTGTAAGTACCTATAAGTATCAGTGGAAACAGATATTGTCACCAAATGTCAAGTGTATACACACGTTCAGCTTCCTGTAAAACTTATCACCAAGTCTTTAGTCTAGCTATGATACCTCCTATAACACCCTCAGGCTTACCGTAGTCTTTCAGCTATACTTGGCAAGGTGGGGCACCACCGAACACTTTCTTTTCACCAATACTTATGTTCATGGACTATGCCTAACCGTTAGTTTACTTAGTTTGTTTTTTGCAACCAAGTAATTATTATGTTTCCTTTATACCAATGAACACCCATACACATTCATTATCATCAGCAATTATACATGAAGAACACAATTGCACAGTATAAAGGGAGGGGCAACTCCCTGAACAATGAGTCTTCCTGAATTCAATATATTATTAAACTTTACAATGTTTACAAGTATACTTGGGAAACACCAAGTTTCATACTTAGCCAATTTTACAACATGCCACACTTTCGTGTGTCAACCGAGTTCCTTGCTCGAGTTGGGCTAGCATGCCTTCACATGAGCTGCCAACCTCACTCCTCAACCGAACTTCATTTACTGTTGCACGACGGGCGAGCGACCTCACTCGGGTCACCACTGCGCTTCCTCTTGCACAATGGGCAAGTGACCTACCTGAGTCACCCATGACACCTTCACACAGTGGGCGGGCAACCTACCCAAGTCACCCAAGACACCTCCGCATTTCTTCTTACATGATGGGCGGGCGACCTACTCGAGTCACCCGTGACACCTTCACACAGCGGGCAGGCAACCTACCCGAGTCACCAGAGACACCTTTGTGCTTCTTCTTGCATGACGGACAGGCGATCTACTCGAGTCACCAGAGATACTCTTGTCACACCGAATGGCGGGTGACCTCCTACCCGCACCTTCACCTGATACAACCTTTGTGTGATTTCACCGTGCGGCCTTGCTCAAGGACAGGCACATAAGACACTAGTACATGTAGGGGGGTTTTAAGACAATATTTAAGACAATATTTGAGTCAATTGTCTTAAATTAAGACAAAATGAAACTTGTGTATTGTCTCTAATCAGGTGTCTCAAAATATAATGTCTCTATAAACACAATATAGAACACATATTATTATTGTCTGTATAAAGACAATTTGATTTGTCTCTCTAGAGACAATTTCATTTGTGTCTCTTTAGAGACAATTAAATTTTTGTCTTTTTAGAGACAATTCCATAATTCAAACTATTGTCTCTCTAGAGTCAATATAAAAAATTATTAAAAAAAAAATAAATGTCCATAATTCAAACTATTGTCTCTCTAGAGACAATAAAAAAAATTGTTTAAAAAAAAATAAATGTCCATAATTCAAACTATTGTCTCTCTAGAGACAATATAAAAAATTATTTAAAAAAAATAAATAGATTCCATAATTCAAACTATTGTCTCTCTAGAGACAATTAAAAAATTATTTAAAAAAAAAAATGTTCATAATTCAAACTATTGTCTCTCTAAGAAAAAAAAAACAAAATTAAAAAAAAAATAAATTATTTAAAAAATAAATTCCATAATTAAACTATTGTCTCTCTAGAGAACTATAGAAAATTATTTACATAAAAAAATAAATGTCCATAATTCAAACTATTGTCTCTCTACATACAATATAAAAAATTATTTAAAAAAAATAAATAAAATCATTTTGAATGTCTGCTGGTCATGCCTTCCATTATGTCTATTGATCCGAATAATTTTCTTAGCCTGAATAGAAGATTCTTCAACCACGCTTCTATATTCTTCTCTATAACCATGAGGCCTCTTGTTTTGGCCCCATTGTAGGAGAAGATCTCGTAGTTCTGCAACGCAATGCCTTGAGGGTTGGTTTTCTTGGCTAGTCTTTCTATCTTCACTCTTCTCACGGAACGGTTCTGGAATGGAGTTTACGTATTTAAGAGATTTCTGGTGGTTCCCATTGCTGCTTGTCGATGACCCTCCTTTCATCCTTATTTTCTTTCCTTCCAAAAGGGTACTGGGACATAACAGCAAAGTACCATTGTGGTACCACGTACTTTATAAATGTGCGTGACTAAAGTATACCCTAAAGGCTATATGACCACCATGCAAACTTTATCATCTATACTGAAAACAATTATTCTAACCTTTCTTGGTCCACAAAATTATTTCACCTTAAGGTTAATATAATTATAATTTCACACAACCCTAGTTGATTTATGCACGCCATTATGTAAAAAATGCAACAAGTTTGATTCCTCCTAAAGGTTTTAACCAAAATCCTGCTAATAAATGTGAATAGAGAGCTTTGTAAAACTTAAAATGGCACTATAGGTAAGGCCATGTTCTTGTGCACAAGAAGTTGAAAGTTGGAAAATTTATTTCTCAAGTAGCACACTTCATTAGAAAATGCCCAAAGATATGAGTGGTAGCATGACCTTTGTTGAGCATAGCATCACAAGGAACTTTATATCCAATATACCAGCCAAACAAATATTGATATGCAAATCAATAGGTGGTTGGTTCAGTTCTATTCATGATCATTGGGAATCATGATTGCTAAGGCTGGTCATCTAAGCGTTCTAATTAGTATCATGAAGAAGACATACGGGACTCTGAATTTGCTTTGAGGATGGGAAGAAATGTTCCAAATTCCTTTCTAATATATACCCTTTAATTTTGTGGTATAATTGTCAAATCATCATCGGATTATTCATTTGACGGGTGCAATCACGCAATCACCAGTAAAGTTTTCAAATTAGCATAAATTGTTGAAAGAGGGAGAAATATGATGGCTTCTTTGTGCATAGTGCCTATCCTTTTGCGTCCTTCTCTGGCTTAGATTTTCTCCTGCCAATCTATCTGTGTATCCTTCTCTATCTACCTATCCAGCCATCCATCCATTCAACTATATGCATGTCTGGATATACATATATAAGCCTGCAGATCTATGTTTTATAGTGTGTGCTCTCCTAAAATTTGGCATATGCGTGCACATTACATTTATAGGGTGTACCTTGGGAAGTATGTATCCATTTTGACTTTTTCTCCATCTCATTTGCTAGGAGAAAAGATATATCAAATTGGTTAATATTAAATAACAAGGACTTGACAATTACTGTACAATAAATAAACCATGTTCATCCTGATTCAGGGACCAAATAAATTCCCTGGTCCATTAAATCAGAGAAACATACACCAAAGAAAATTCAGGAAAACAAAAATATTCGATAATACAAAAAATTTCAAGCTACACAGGCAACATCCTCAAAACTTCCAGCGCTCTACTTGCACCTCTACTTCAGTTAGGTCTTTCCGAGCTTTCTTCCTATGATAAAATATTGGGCAGTCACGACTGCAATAAGGATAGGACATCAATGTAAGTATAAAAGAGATAGTAATTGTAAAAAAAAAAACATCCTATTAATTAAAAACAAATACATGATCACACAAATGTTACAAAATACATCCATAATGTAAATTTAAATCATTTTATGAAAATGTAATCCTTGAAATATAGCATTCAAAAACCTTGTGCAAAAAACATCTTGGTGCAAAGAGCCTTGGCACCACTGACATTGTGTCCATAGTTTACCAAAGAGAATTTCTAATTCCCTCACTGACATTGATCAAATATTAGTGTCATATGATAGAAAATCTAGGTGAGAACAATAGACACAAGGCGTACTTTAAATTCTCCAAATAAAGAGTAATGGTATTAGAATACCAGCTTACCATTTGCAACTGTTTTCTAATACAATTCTGCTTCTCTTCCATTGCAATGTGAAAAAAGTGTCTGATCTTCTTTGCTGCAATGGAAATATGAAATTAGGTAACATCATGAATTTCAGTATGAAGCAACCTAACCAGACATTCTTATTATAAGAAAGAAAGACAATTTCTTACAAGGAGATCAGGCATGGAATCATGCAACCTCATAGTTTTTTCCACATCAAAAAGATGAACCCTAGTAGCTTTCTAAAGCGCCAAACTGAGATAATAGTTACTCTCAATTGTGCACTACTATAAGCAAGGAAACCGCATGCAGGACACCCTCTACTTGTATTAACTAAATACTTGATAGGTGTTTTACAACCAATACAACTGAGTTGTTTCTTGGAAAATTTCATAATTCCACTATTTGAAGGAGTTGATACGGAAACTGCTCGTGTGTGACTACCATGAAGAAGCTCCTTGCTTTCATTCTTCAAAATGGGTTCAAATATTCTCAACAGTAGCTACAGAGAAAAAACGGGCACTAATAAAAAACACTTAGCTGGAAAGAATTACTATCTATCAAGATATATTTGAAACACTCGAGAAATTTTCAAAAAGAGCATAAACTGCAAGTGATGATGCTCTGGTCCTTCACCTTGCTCAATTGATTCTCCAGATAATATTGTGGATCAATAGGGATGTTATTCTCGAGTACGTAAATTGGATCCTCAGATTTCTCATATGCCTGGGCCCAAGTAAACACATTAGTCATTATATCCATAATCCCTCTCTAAATTATGCTCCAAATAAAACATAACAAAATAATTAAAATAACCATTTTTTAATGCAATATCGAGACTTATGTTGAGCACAGAAGGGGTTAATTATTACCCTGGCACCTTTTGTAGCCTTTATGATGACATATGGAACACGATCACCCACAGTTGGAGCAGTTGCAGCATCCCTCTGTAAACCAGGGGCAACTTGGCTTTAAAACGCGACATCAATTTAAAAAATCCAACAATGGACTCATTGTCAATAAAAAGCAAAATATTACAAGAGTCTTTAGATGCACTGTAGTAATAAAAGTAGAGAGATAGGATTGAAATGGAACCGGAAGGCATTGCACCATTCATTATAGTTGTTCTGAGAAGTTATTTCCAGTATTTACCTTCCACATGCACTCAGCTAGTTCCACGTGTGCTGCCTTGACTGCATAGTCATCTGCAGTCTTTGTCAGACCCTAACTCAATAAAGAGATTGTTAGAATAGGAAAACAACAATGCCCTTAAGAATATGTTGATAGCCTTGATAAAGGATATGACCTGCAAACATCTGTTTCTACCGTAGCTAAACAGTGATCAATTTTTCTCAGGATGAGATTAAAAATGCAGATATATTATATATGTCATGTTTTGATTCTCTTCAATTGTATAAGAGCCTCCCTTGACACTTCTTCCTCCCATTGCTAGCAGTAAATATTGACTGAATCCCTTCCAAGTATAGAATGTAGGGAGAAGAAACATGACAGACTTAAAAAGGAAACTTCCATGGCCTGCCCCAACTAGGTATATAGTATATACTTCTAACACTTGAAACTGGGAATATCTAATAAGTGACTTACTCGCAATGTAAATCTCCTCTTCCCCCTATCATATTTTCTCCATTTCCAAAGTAACAAATGGTCAAACAAATTTGGTCATAAACATGCAGAAGGATTCTTTGTTCTCACCTTATTTATCACCAAAAGTGACAAATCAATTCTATTCATTAACAAGTCAGAAATATTGTTCTTGACATACTGCACTGCACTAGGTATGTCACGATCAATGAGTATTTTGTGAAGGCACTCTATAACCAAGTTCTTCACCCGCAGGCAATTGTCCCTTCGCACTGTTTCAATGCCTGTTGAAATGGAATATTTAATAATTAAGAAGGCATCAAATAAATTATTTTTCTAAGAGCATTTTGAGCCTTCACAAACACTAAGGCCTATGTTTGAAACAAAAAGATCAGGTTTGTCACCTTTAGTATCCATTTTGTCATAAGCATCTAGCTTTGTCCACAACAACCCAACATATCTTTTCTTGTTGATCAACAAGTATGGGTAGTATATTTTTTCAAATTCTAGTTTAATAGGCTGCATAAAAGCATATGTTAAATAACACACTGATTAGATGCCAAAGATGCACCAAACAGATGTAGATAAGCCACAGAAAAGCATAACTGATCATCTTGTCTTGTGCATATTTACAAAGATCTCATGGAAGTGGAATGTCAAAAGAAGATTAGTTTTAAAAAGAAAGGTGATATTAAACATTCATCCCTACAAAAACATCATTAACAACTGTAGAGGCTTCATGGATATTTAAAATTCTTGACACTGTATCTTTGTAAATGCACCACTAATATAATATGAGGCTTCCCTCCCTAGTGTCATGGCCTCTTCTATATTTGGTACACCAAACTGTATCATAACTGAATCTGTATCTCCATATACAACCTAGATTCAAATATAAAAATATAATATCAAGCTTTACAGTAGAAATCTTGGTTAGGATCAGATCACCCATAACGATTTCAAGAACTTGGACTATCACCAATACAACAAGTGTACTTCCTGTCATTACTGATCCAATTCAAAGGTTACAAATGCCTTTAGTTGGTAAATAATAGCCTACCTCAGCATTGTATTGGTAACCTCCAACTATTGTGAACCTTTCTTCAACTAGCCTCTTTGTATGCTCTATCATTTGACGACCTGATAGGTGGAAAAAAAATGAGATGATTAATGATATGAAATTTTGAAACAATAGGTAAAATCGATATTGTCTGATGGAATGGAGAATGTGTCAAAAGATCAAACTGGACTTGTAATCAAAATATAATAAGAGGGCCTAAGCATATCATCTTAGTTGTATAAGTACACATGACTAATTAATGCAATTCAAGAACTTGATCTTATTTGTACAAGATTGTCAATTACAGTTCATACCCAAAACATTATGCCAGGAGGTACATAATAATTACATGGATATAATTGATGCCCAAAAATAATCAATGTGAATGGCTGATACATGCATATATAGAATAAGAGAGGACTGCAAGCATCTCTATCTTGTAAGTAAAAGAAGCACCAATAACATTACACCTAGGAAAAACAAGGGGAGAATCAAGGTGTCCATGGATTTAATGTTTTTTTTCCATGGAAGAACTGTGAAATTACCATAGCTTGTCACACTCGAAGAAACCTCCAAACAGGGCAATTGCCCAACAGTGGCACCAGTAAACCCATAAACTAAATTCGCACTGATTTGCAAGTGCACACAGTCAAAACTATTTTATGTGTTTCACCAGCATACCTAATTTTACTTTTATTCCATGTCCAAGCCATAATTAATACAGACTTGACAAAGCTGTAATTACCTTCAAAGCCAATTGATCCAAGGCAGCCTTTTCAAAAGGATCTTTAGCCTCCTAAACAAGATTACAGGAAGTTAAAAACTGAGATGCTAAGTGGAAAAAATACAAGAATGTAACATGAACATAGGAAGAACTTAGTTCACCACCTTTAGATCTGCCTTGGCTCTTTTCCTGGTAGCCAGTAACTCTTCTAGGATCTCTGGTAATATGCCCTAGGAAATAGGAAAAAGAGTATTCAATCTAGCATCATCGAAAATGGTCAGGATATGATGGTTAAAAAGTAAATAATGAAATAAGTATTAGCATAGTGTTTGACATGCAAAGACGTTAAGGTCTTAGCATCCTACTTTACTTTTAATCCTTTCTAGTAGCATAGCTTCTGGTTAGTGTTACAACGGTACAACTGTGCATTATACAGCTGGGATGACTAGGGAAGTGTATTGGGATCTCATCCACATAGCAATTTGACTACTAAAGTCTACCATACATGTTAGGTAACCTATCTGCTTTTTGTACATTGACAAATCAACCAAATCTGAATCTGAATATACTAAAAACTTCAAAATATGTATAATAAAAGTAGCCTAGGGTTTATTGTCCATTATTTGAAACTTCTTCAGAATCTCAATTTCTTACTTACACATGTTCGAGGACCAGCTCACCTCAACTCAGCCAAACCTCCAAGACCAAGAAATAATACATGTCAACTTCACTTGCCAGTTTCTTATTGCACCATGGGATAGAGTTTTTTAAACTAACTGTTAGGACCAGGTAATCTACATACAACAAAAATATAAGCATATCAAATTTATCATAATAAAAAAAATAAAAAAATTTAGGACCTGCAACAATCTTACTGATGCCCATAATCTGTAAGTACTCTTAAATCCATGAGTACCAAGCACAAGAGGCTACTTTAGCCCAGAAAGGGACTTCTTCAACTTGCACACATGGGTATCCTATCCTAACAAAGATATTATATTTGAACCCAAGCTGAAACAAAACCATGAATCACTCTTCATGCCACCTGCATCTCTGGCCCTGTCAAAATCCACTAAAGCATGCAGCAGTTCAAAGCACTGTGCCAATGTGCCCTTTAAGTACCTCACATACCTCAGACCATGGAGCATGTTTGCAGCAACCTCAACTCAACCATATATTAGCAGCCAAGATGGACAATAAATTGGTGTCTGAGCCCCCCTTCTTGGTGAGACAAGGGATATCATGCACACAACAATTTGACTGCTAAAGTCTACCAGATATGTTAGGGAACCTATATACTTTTTGTACACTGACGAATCAACCAAATTTGAATCTTAATCTACTGATAACTTCAAAATATGTATCATAAAAGTAGCTTATGGTTTGTTGTCCATTATCTGAAACTTCTTCAGAATCTCAATTGCTTACTTACCCCTATTCGAGGACCACCTCACCTCAACTCAGCCAAACCTCCAAGACCAAGAAATAACACATGAGGTGTATGTCCTTCATGTCAACTTCACTTTCCAGTTTCTTCTTGCACCATGGGATAGAATTTTTTTAACTAACTTTTAGGACTAGGTCATCTACATACAACACAAATATAAGCATATCAAATTGATCATAATCAAACAAATAATACAAGTTAGGACCTGCAACAGTCTTAGTGATGCCCATAATATGTAATTACTCATCAAAAAAACAAAGTATCTTCAAAATTTGTTTTGTTGCTACACATAATTAGTTTAAGTTTGGACCCTCACAACCTAGTGCGCTCCTTAGAAGCTAGAGCGATGCACATTCAAGTTATTAAAATTTAACACATATCAATCCTTTTTGTCCTCTTTTTGGGAGGCGCTACATTAATTGTGGGTTTGGAATACTCATCACATTGAACACCCTCCTCATTATTTTTGTCTCCCATTCGCTGACATTCAACAATGGTTTCCTGCCAAGGTTCAGGAATGACTATTGGATGATTTTGTGCAACAAGCAAATCATCATGCACTTGTATCTCCTCCCCATGCTCACTCCCAGATGTTTCAAATGATTCCTAGACACAACACACTTTAACTTGGTATAATAACGTTAAAACCTCCAATTGATCTATTGCATTATTCATATAATATTATAAACAACTAACCTCGGATCCATAACCATCAATTATTTTTTCCCCCCGATTTATCATGTGTTGGCGAAGGCCTTGGGAACCATGTAATACAACATATTTTAGGTCTTCCTCTGAAGCTTTATTTTGAAACTGGTGAACCTACATTAACAAAGATAATCATATCTATAAGGTAAAATAACTAATAAGATACAATTAACTCAACATGACCATAGTACTTTGCCTAAAATAGAAAATATAATAGATGGAAATATCACTTACCAAAACACCACAAATACTATTATATCCACCACAACCTAATTTGTGAGATCCAATTTTTGACACCCTAGCTTGGGTTGCTTTTCTTGTATCTCGTAGGCATCTCTTAGCTCCTCCTTGTGCAGATGGTGTATAGTTTGGATTTCCGAGGACTTTCCTCTTAAACTTGGCATCTTTCATAAGTTCATCCCAAGTCACTTGGTTTGTGATCCAAGCTGGACGTGGATACATCAAGTTTTTTGTCAACTTTGTCCTTAAATTGGACCTCTTTGAGTGCATGTATTTACTTGAAATCTGTCAAATAAGTTCCTTATCAAATCTAGGATTACCAAATGCTATTACTACATCTTTAAATAGTTCCTCTTTTTTGGCATTGGCTTGTTTCCTCCAATCCATTTGGATTGTATTTCCAAATAATTCTTCTACACGACGAAAAATAAAGTGATAAAATTTCAGCCATGTTTCATCCTTCAAGACATTTCCTTCTGAAGTGAGCAAGATTGTAACTTCTTGCATTCCTTTTGTGGTCACCGATGATATTGTTGTAGTCTTGGGGATTGAGGAAGGTTCCCTTATAGATACATTAGGCACTATGTCACTTACTGCATTTATAATGAAATTGTGGAACTATTAAGAACCCAACCAAAATATGAAACTATTTTTCATATCTAAAATTATGATCCTAAACATAACAAATGAAATTATAAAAAACATAAAATAATTTTACCCGTTGATCTCTTGCAGGAGCTACACTCTCCAACAATGACATTTCCCATAACTAAATTTGTTCAGTTATTTCTTGCCTGATTTGAACATTTGCAGGAATATCTGGTCAGAGCCTTAACATTCTTGTTTGTGAGTCTATAAGACTCCTTGAAGAAACTTGTTCTAGTCCTGGTGGGAGAATGTTGACTAGACCCACATTTGATGTAGAGGGCATGTTATGGGGTTCTAGTCTTGGTGTAGATGGCATAACATGACCCTCTATACCAACAAATTGTGTAAAGGGCATGCTATGGAGTTCTGGTCTAGGTGTAGATGGCATAACATGACCCTCTAACCAACAGATTGTATACTTGTTGGAGTCACCCTAGAAACATCCTGCACAGCACAAATATAAATAATAAGATGGAATAACAGATGAATAATGTTGAAATATGTAACTAGGTTCAATCTTCATAATGACATATCTAATCAAAATTCTATGTAATTTATGTAAAAGAAGGAAAAAGAAGATTATTTTTGTTATTACTAAGGCATGGGTTTCATGAACACATGAAGAAGCAAGTCCCATTATAGAATGACAATATCTGGGAAGACTCATTAAAAGAAGGTCATGAAGGTGGAAAATGATCAATGAAATGTATAGTAAAGTTGCAAATAATCATGGCAACCAAAATACTAATCAATACAGATAGGTGTCCATGAGGTATGTATAATAATTTTCTTTTAAAGGGTCCATCATAAGATGTAGTAGGGTTGAATTTATGGGTTTATATTTTAAGAAATACCCTAGTATTTAGAAACCTTAATCTTAAGGTATTTGTTCCCTATGATTTGATTTCTAGGGCATGGGATACACTCTAGAATGACATAAAGGGAAATGAGTATGATCTAAGGTTTGAATTTAAGAAACCCTAAAAAGGCCTCTTGATTACATAAAAACCCTAAAAAAGTAACTTGACATCATGTTTTGGAATAACATATTGCTTGGGTTACTTGTTAAAATAGTATTGTATGTACAAGAAGAAACAAACGGATGGGGTGATCCATTTGAAGGCATTATGTAGCTCTTCGTAACACCTCATAAATCATGGAGTCATTGTGCAAAAACTTTATTAAATATATGCCCTAGATTTCTCAACAAATAACATAATCAAACTCACATAAAAAAATGGTTGAATCTTACATCTTGCATGTATATGGGGGCATTAATGATCCTTGCATGCCAGCATTGGTTGTATTGAGGGGTGTAAATGAATCATGCATTCCAACAAAATGCATGCTTAGTAAAAACACAAATATTAAGAAATATATATAGTGAAATAAGTTAACTAAATGCACAAAAATATTGATCAAGTTTTACCACTATCGTTACCTTAGATGTTTTATAAGGTGTTATAGGGGTTGGAATGACTTTAGTGATTGCCTGCATTCCACAAACATAAATTAGCATAATATAATAAGGAATATAAGATAATTGAACATACAGAAGACAATATTTAAGCTTACCTCATGCATCATCATAACAACGTCTTGCCCTCGTGCATTTGTTAACATTTCCATAAAAGTAGTGAATATCATTGAATCCCCCATAGTAGCATCGGTAAAACCCATGGGTATATTCTTAAAAAAACACATAATAACATAAAAATAAGAAAACCTTGATCAAAAAAACGACAAGAAAATATAATCGGTAACACCAAATATGTGTTGAGTGAGCATTGAAGATCTGTCCAACACTTTGAGGCAAGCTTATCAGAGTGTTCCAACAAGCATTTAACTAGTCACAAACAAACTTTTGAAGTATCATTTTAAATTTATTTCTAAAAACAAATCCAACCTCTAACTAAATCAACAACATAAATAATAAAAATACCAAAAGAAACATAAGTACCTGGTCTGCCATTTTGTATAGAATAATGTAATAGAAATATGCGAAGAAAAGTTTGTGGACACTAGTTAGGATCATTACATAAATAAATATTGAAATATATGACAACATGTAAAACCATAAAATAGTCCACATGGGGTAGCTCAAGCGGCAAGGGCCGTGGAAATGAAGTCTCACCGAACCGGAAGTTCTTGGGTTCAAATCTTGGGCTACCCTTCCCCCGTTGAGGGGTACTTAATGGACATGTAAATCGGAGAGTCCCGCCCCAGCTTACAAAAAAAAAGAACATGTAAAACCATAAAATTATTCTAAAATATTTTGGTTTAAACGTCTATGCATGTAATACTAATTTCATTGAGGAGTTCTCTGGATTATATTACAAAGGGTAATGCACTGTCTTAAATTGTTGTCGCATAATGCAAAGTAATCTCTGTAGAATATCTCCTTTCTGCCTATAAATATTACTTCACTATCTCATTGCAACCACAATCAACTCCAAACCAGACCTTGCTTGCCTCAAAACCCCAGACCATACCTCAAGATGATTTTCTACCACATAAAAACCTTAGGGGTGATTCGTTTCCACAAACAATCCCTTATAGGTGGTTCGTTGCCATAATTGATACCTTAGGGATGATTTGTTGTCATCAACAGTGCCTCAAAGGTATCTTTCTATCTCAGAATTGCTTCATAGACATATTGCTGCCATAGTGAAGCCTCAGATTTAATTTGTTGCTATAGATAATGCCTTAGAGATAGGCCAATGCCTTAGATAATGTCTCAGGGATGACTAGTTTCCCAGATAATGCCTCAAGATAGTTTTCGGCCACAGTTAGTGTATGTTTGATCATTTATATAACAACACTCGAGGTTGGATTAAAGTGAGAGATTTTAGAAAATTAAATGAAATTCTAGTTGGTTGACTCTGTGCAATTATGGATTGAAACCAACGAGGTTCCATACATGGTGCTCAAAAAATAATCAGTGTTCCTACCAAACAAGCATCATTTTTTATATAAAATATTTAAATAAATTATCACCAGTTTATATTAAACTGTGAAATCAACATTTGAAAAGAAATGCATATGAAGCATATTAAACATGCATGGAAACCAGTAATTGAAGTCCAAAGAATTATTATGGTAGATGAAGTGATATGGTGTGTTGCCTTAGAAGAGCACCAATATGCAATAAAGAACCCTGAAATATGCCTGGAAAATGAAAAGACATAAAATAATGTAGACCACTGGTGGTAGAGGGGTATAAAAACTTAGATGTTTAACCCTCCAATATAGTTAACCACACATGGAATAAGTGAAGAATGACAATGCAGGGAATGCCCATGAGCTCTGGTTTCATCAATTCATGAGTAAACGTTGGTGCGTGATTAAACCAAATAATGCCAATTTCATGCCTCATACTTCTCAAAGACCCAAGCTACAAATATCATGGCTTGGTATTATACCTATGCGTAGATTTGTGCAGATTTGAGATGTTCAGAGGAGAATCAATCATATCTCCATAACACCCCTCTCGAACCCATTTCATGCTAACGAATTAGAGTCTAGTGCGAAACACATGATCACATATCCAAGCAAAAGATCATCCCAATGCATCTCCTATAATGGTTGACATCAAGTGATTCAATGTGGCCATTTATTGCACAGAAGTTGAAGTATATAAAAATGAGCCAATGGGGCGTGCATTTTCATAAAAGGATGACCTCATTTCTCAAAATACACCCAAAGGAACTAGGATTGTTACAATGTTGTATGCTGGGTTAGGGTGCAACACTATCATGTTATAAGACACAATTGCATATAAAAGGTTATACTCCATGGGATACATAAAGAAAATTCCTTTTCTTGTCTTAATTAGAAAGGAGATAGCTTTTCATTGACAAGAAAGAATTGTTATTTTGAAAGGAGGCATCATCCAATGAAGTTCGAGATGGTGAAGAATGCACCATACAGTACATTTCAGCTACTTCTATTAAGCAAAATCCCATCTCACTTGTTAATAATGAAACTCATGAGTATGAGTTTAAGAATTCAGATGCAATTGAAAGATATCAAGATCATGTAGTTGAAAAAGAAGAGAAAATTGAACAGGTTTACAAAAGTGAAACTCACGATGATGAAGAACGAAAATTACATATGAATTATAACAGTAGCCAAAATGATGGTTGTCCCATGTTGTCTAATGAAATTTATTTGAAATTTGGAGATCATCAACTGATTCATTCATCATACGATGAACCTTGAGAAGCTTATGAGAATATTTGAGTTTCAGATGTTGGTCTGCAACCTCATAACTCAGCTATTGAGGATGAAGTTCATGAAGACAAATTTCGTTATTCAGAGTCCAGACAATCACAAACAGTTTTATGGCCTTCATGAATTGCATGGTTCGAAAGTGGACAGTGTCTCTAGTATGTATGAGCCAATGCCTAGTGTTTCCCAGCATGCAGGTGACTCATCTCATTACAAGGTTGATTGGATTCATGTCTACACACAAATAGAGAGCGATACTTCAAAGCAGAAATTAAGTTGTTCATGTAATTATAAAGAAACAGAACCAGGCGCTGCTCAGGAAATCGTTGATTCTTCAAATAGTTTTGAAGGCAATATTGATGTGTTTGCTAGTTCGAGAATGCCTTGACTCTGTTCTAGTTCCCCTAGTATTAATATTAATGATGTGTTCCCTTTGCTATAACGATTTCAATACTCCATTAAACAAGCCCAACCTTACTGACAGTAATGATGTGTTCCTTGTTCAAGTATGGATGAATCTGTTCTTGAAAAATCAGTCATAGCTGAGGAGACTATTCAAAATAATCCCAATTCCTACAGCTATACCAACGAATACAACTACGCAAGGAAAATAATACCAATGCCAACGTCTTTGCAAGGGAAATACATCAAATTAAAAGGAACATACCTATGGAAAATAAACCCTTTGTTGTGTTCCTTGAAACTTCTAGCTCAGCTTCAGGTTCCTTTGAAAAATAACAGTGAAAGCCCCAACATATAAAAACTAAAATGATTTAGTGCCAAAAATATTTTCGGCCTCTACACCAAAAAAGTTTTGGTGGTTTCATCGGTCTTGTTTCCATTTTAATATGGCCTATCCGACTATTTCTTGCTATTTCTCACCCATGTCTCCCACTTTTCATAAGAATGAGGGTCTTAATATCTCCCGCCACCCATGAATAAATGAGGATGTACTCTGTTTCCGTTGGGCCTCATGCCCTTAATGCCCATCATAGAAACCCTAGTCTCGTGGCTTTAATAGATCAATAACTTAACACAAGCACATTCTTGGCAACAAGACTACAATTTCATAACCAAAACCAAAATTCTGAAAACGAGGAATTATTCCTTTGAGTTCGGCCCAGTCCCTCTGAGTTATTATAACAAAACCCTCAGCCTGAGGCCAGAGAAACCTTTTAAAAATACATTACAGGGATATTATTCCATCCAATTCATGGATGAAGGATGTTAACTAATATCCCTAGCCTAGTTCGACAAACAAACACATACCCGATAGTGGGCGCCAAGAAACTAGTAGACCCAACCGTAACTCGGCATGACTCTGAAGACCCACACCATAACCAACTACGGTTGCACATTGAAGTAGAAAACAAGATGAGTATGTGATGACAAAACAAGAGAAAAGCTATAAAGCTCAAAAACTATTTAAGTTTAACACCTAAAACGAATATGTGCTTACCCGAGGAGACTATCCAAGCTGGAAACCCTTTCTGAAAATAGAGACTGTGTCTCAGTGCACATCGTGTTATACCACTGGAAAGAACGAATTTCGAAGGCAACCAGAAGTGGGCAGCTTGATCAAAGGCAAACTATGGCTAGGTAAAGTAGCAGGTAGAGAACCATAACAGAGAAAGACAGAAGTGAACCATTTGAGGACGCGATGGACTAACACTCGCAGCTCGACAACCCTGGGAGATCACCTCAAGACACATAATGTACCAGGATCTAACACCATGACCGTTGGATTTGGAAGAGGCATCTGCACCATAGAACCAATGCATATTCCCATGTAAGGATTCCAATTGGAGGCTCCTTGGCAGTCAAACCATGCATAACCCTAGGCATACGACAACCAGGGTACCAACTGGAGGCTCCTTGGCAGTTGAACCATGCATAACCCTAGGCATACGACAGCCAGGGTATTAATGTAAGGTTTAAAGGAGGCAGTATGGCCATAATTTCCATAGCACTTAAACATTTATGGAAGGTTAATAAAATATCAGGTTATATGTTAAATCACACCAATAAACGTGAAATTGCGAGCCAGATTATGGAACTTGCAGTCATGTATAATGGTAAATTATATATGTGTTGAAAAACCATAGTCCAACACTTCATTGCAATTTAAATTAACGAATTAAGTCATGTTCTTTTGAAAGTGAATAACCATAATACTATTGGTAATTCATGGATTATTATTAATATAGACAAATTTTATTTTACTATAGGTTACCTTATTAGTTAGATGTGTGAC
>APFE030247839.1:0-19630 GCA_000404065.3 Pinus taeda | reverse complement strand
AGCCACACCACTAAGGGTTGAAAGGGTGATGCAACCTAAGCCGCACATACCCACAGTATGCATGTAGAATGCATGTCACATACATCCCAGGAATTCCAAAATTTCTTACTTGGTAAAACCTTCACAAATCAAGGTTTAATTCTCCTTCAATAAATTCCATACGAAAACATTTCATTTAACTATCCCAAGTCTAAACGTTATAGACCTTTGAGCAGAACCTTATAAATCCTTCCATAATCTTTGGACCTTGGCTAAAACTCAAACTTAGACCTTCATTAATTAATCCCGACATTAACTGTAATACATTTATTCCGCTCATTTCTATTATAATTCCCATATAATAGATATATTTCATAACCACACTTAAACCTTACCTTTCTCCCATTCCACAAACCTTTGCACATATATCGATTCTTTTTTAGCACATTAAACCTCCGTCGCCGATCTCGTTCCTTAATCTGATGGTTATCACGTCACCCGATTGCCAACTAGCTTGGCCGATCTCTACCGTTGATCAATCCTGCTCGATCCAACGGTTATCACACAATCTCACATGAAATCATGCACGACCAATATTAGGGCGACAACGCGCAAGAAAAGTAGTTTTCTCGTGCTACGTGTCACCCGCTAAGGGTAATCGAGTGAATTTGTAGAATACCACTTACAGCTTTTAGGGCACGCGAGAAACTGCTTACAGCCTACAAAGACCACTCCACTATTCTACACATGGTTTTAATCTCTACCATTCATCTTCTTGACTTTATCTTGCACGACTTAATCTTAGCCGTCTATCTCACACAATCTCATCCGTTGATCTGACTGATCCAACGGTTCCTGTGCAGTGTTACGTTCTTTTGTTTCTTACTGTGTAATAGCCCATTCCTTCGGCTTTCTGCTTGTCTATTTGTTCTCGCCTTCTGGTCTTCACTTGTTTTGATCTCGATCTCTACTCTGTTACTTCATTTTTTCAAGCCTTTACACTTCCTTCATAAATCCTTAGGTTTTAGGAAACCTTATAGTTATACCTTCGTTGTAACATTGAAGGTTTTCTCCAATACCGTCTGTGTGTAAACCTATAACACTCTTCTATGTCTTCTTCTCTGATTTTGCACACCTGCAAACCTATGCTACATAAAATTACTCTAATTCACACATAATTTATCATTTGATTACTAAATACAATCCACTCATACTTAGAAATCGAGTTATCTGTATTAATAAATAAACATTTACACAATACTTTCTTTCTCGGCGAGGGTTGCGCCCAAAGATGGCCTACTACGTTGAGACAGACCACTGGGTGGATAGACCAGACGGAATCTGCCAGGTATGTCATTTATAGGAAGTGGAGACTGAAGTGCACTTATTCTTGGATGCCTTGTCTACTACGAGATCAGAGGAAGGTTTCTTTGCTTGTTTAGAGATTCTCAGACTCTCACCAACTTTTTCAGGTATCCCGACGAGAGATGTTTGGCCTTATATATGCAAGAGGCTTTCAGGTTCCGAGTGCATTTTCTTCAGCCTCCAATCAAACTAGACCCCACACAGAGGATCATGACATTTTTCAGGTTACTACCTTTAGAAAGGGGCACCAAGAGACAGATTGATACCAGTACGTATCTAGACTCTACGTTAGTGATGATATGTGGGACCTCACCCCACCACATGAGATCTCAGCCACAGATCTGTTCCTGGGAGATGGGACTAGGTACTCCAGACATTAGTAGCACATGAACCCCCCATGGCGACGATTTAGTGGACAATCCACACTTTCCACCAGCTCTTGATCGGGCCAACAGACTTTGTTGAGTTTCTTCAATGCTCTTCATTCAACCTCGGATGTTAAGAGAGATGGGTTTGATACTCAAACTTATTAGCTCCTGGATCTTCTCCACAAGGGCCAAATGTTGATTTACTCCATGCATTGTATTGTTTTTAGGAGACCATTTGGTTCTCCCGCTCTTTATGAACATCATTGTATTCAACAGTCCCTTTGACCTACTTTGTGGTCATTAGTTGGACATAAATATAATTATCTTATCTTATATTATCTTCTAGTATTTTTGACAACCTTGTCAACACTAATAGCATATCAGATGAATTTGCAACTCACCATTGCTATTATTTACAAGGTCCACTTTATCAATGTCAAATGAAAACTCACTAACCATTTTAGCAAACCACTACTAAGTTATATATGTGAGCACTGTCATTGCAATTTACCTAGGGGCACGACATCCGTTGCAAGTACATACCAACTGCTAGGCCAAACCCATTTCAAAGTGACCAACCCATGCATTTAATAAATATGTTTTACCGACTAAATACTAAATCAGATGTGTTTTCATATTGAACACACAAGTGCACTCTTCTGGAAATTTCACTTGATGATTCATCGACACAGCCACCAAACCTATTTCAAATTGCCTGCCTAGTGTATAATTACCAAAATCACCCCTGCACTTCATTAATTGCAATTTACTCCCTATTACTAAATCTTGCCAGGTGCATTTCAACAATATCGTTACAGAGGGTGTTATTTGTGGCTGAGTATGTCACAGCACCAATATCAAACTTTTTTGAAGATCAGCTACAACATTCTATTGGCTTTGTCGGGTGTGCATTCCTTGCATAGTGTGTCCATGATGGTGGCATATGTAATAATATCAGAGACATGACCTCTATCTTTCATTTGTTCAAATAATTTTATTGCCTCCTTCAGGTTACCCACTCTATAAAGTCCACTCATCAATATGGTGTCTGTGATAACGTTAGGGCTCTGACTTTGGCCTTGCATCTCATAGAAGATCGGTTGACCTTATTTTGTCATGTTATGCTTGCAAAGCTCATCTATTAATGTATTATACCTAACTACGTTAGGCCTGCAACCTTTCTCTGACATCTCTCGAAGAAGTTCCCTTGCCTTCTCCACATTACCCACGCAGCAAAATCCATTTATAAGAGTATTCCACCTAATTTCATCAGGTGGACTACATATTTGCACCATAACATCTAATAACCTGAGAGCTTCCTGAATCTTTCCTTCTTTGCAAAGACCATCAATAGCAAGTACTGTATGTCATAATAGTTGAATTGCACCCTTCATTTGGCATCTCATGGAGCACTTTGGTGACCTCCTACCAATGTCTTTCATAGATAAACTATCCATAAGTGCATTGTATGTAACAACATTAGGGTATATATTTTTGCTGGACATTTTATAGAAAAGCTTCTTCGCCTGCTATAACTTGCCTTTCTTAGATAAACCATCAATAAGTGCATGGTATGTGACAACATCAAGGCATATGTTTCTCTCTCAGACATTTTAGAGACAAGCTTCCTTGCCTCGACCAACTTGCCTTCCTCACATAAACCATTAATAAGCACATTATAGGTTTCTCCTCGGACATTTCAGAGACAAGCTTCCTTGCCTCGACCAACTTGCCTTCCTTACATAAACCATTAATAAGCCCATTGTATGTTTCTCCTCGGAAATTTCAAAGACAAGCTTCCTTGCCTCGACCAACTTGCCTTCCTTACATAAACCATTAATAAGCACATTGTATGTGACAACATCAGGAGACGATCCTTTCATTATTTCAAAACTGATTTGCATATGTTACACACACCCACGAACGGAGTGGGCACCAAACCATGGTGAGTTCAACCAATGGTACGGAAAAAAAAAACCAAAACCAAAGGACAACATTCTCGGGAAAAGAGCAAACCAAAATGCGCAGTTAAAAGTTAACCGAACAGGTGCTCGTTATAGAAGTCTATAAAACTAAACTTTAAATTAAACCGACGGTCCAACCTAACCACCCTGGCCCCACAAACAAGCTCAATGAAAATCGACCGTAGATCTAAATCAACGGATCCAACGACGGATAGGAATATCGCTAAACCCTATATGCCACCATTTAACGTGCGATCACAACGATTTTTCAAACTGTCCTTCAGCCACGCGTCAATCATTGAATGTGATCGCTACGAAAAAGTGGAAACTCCTTCCTACTCGCCGAACTTGCGAAAACCGCTTGGGAAACTGGAAACCTTTCGGAGGCGAAAGAAAACGTAAGTCGGGGTCGTCAAGAGTGCCCAGCTCCCATCCACACGACCAACCAGATTGCCAGAGGTATTGTGAGAAGAGGCCCTGACTGACCTGTCTGAAACCCTTAGAGGAAAGCCACCCGCTTTGCAGTCACAGAGGCTTTGAATGAGCTTGCTTCTTCAACCAATAAACCGCCAAAGCTTACTATAGACTGTAAAACTAAAAGAGTCCACTCCTCTGCTCATGCTGCTTCTGGGTTATCAATGTTACCTTCCATGGTCCTGTTTCTGAACATCAACCAATCTTCTTCGGCTTGATCATGGAATTTCGCCTTAAGAACCAGTTGAGTTAGCTCTTGCCATTTTGTTGCAAACTTTTCCTCTGCGCAATTCACTCCTTGATTGGCCAAGAGGTCCGCCAGCTTGTTGGTCATCCTTCGAACATGTTTAAAAGTGATGATACGAAGGCCTTGAAGGTAGTTGTAGATCCTTTGAAAGATCTGATTGAGCCTCTAGTTATTAGATACCTTTTCCGGAGCAGTACCCCAGCTAATCTTCTTGACTGAGTTAATGATTAACTCAGAATCCGCTTCCACAATCACATTGTGTCAATTATCTAGTAGCAAATATTCTAAACAATGTTTGTTATATACCTAGGGGGGTAATATGGGGTACCAAGGGAGGTACCCAAGGTAATAATGTAATAATGAGATGGGCCATAGCAATAAATAATATGGTTAACCCATATCATGTAAGGTACCACAAGTAGTTAGTAATAATGTAATGGGCCCATGGTATCAGTGGATGGTATGAGGGAACCATGGTAATGATCCATGGTATTGCATGTATGAGGCCTATATAGAGGCTAGAGACTCCACATGGAGAGATCTCAAGAAATATTGTCAAGGATTATGGTATGAACAGGCATATGGCTTGTGGAGTGTTCTCCTTCCTTAAGGAGTGCATGTATGGTGTTGCCCTACCTTAAGGGTTTGATAATAAAAAAATATTTCTATCTTATTTTTTGGGTTTATTTCTATTATCTTCTATTTCCGGTTTAGATCTATAACAAGTGGTATCAGAGCACTTTCTTGGGCACAAAAGTGGAGATTTTGTTTTCCTTTTTGCAAGATTTCGGGGGCGTCGAGTTTATGTGGCTTGTGGAGTGTTCTCCTTCCTTAAGGAGTGAATGTATGGTGTTGCCCTACCTTAAGGGTTTGATCAATAAAGAAGCAATTCTATCTATATTCATATCTTATCATTTCTTGGGTTTATTTCTATTTCTCATATATTTTCAGGTCAGATCTATAACAATTGGTATCAGAGCACTTTCTTGGGCACAAAAGTGGAATTTTTTATTTTCCTTTTTGCAAGATTTCGGGGGCGTCGAGTTTATAGATCAGATCTGTACGTTTTGGTACAAGACATGTAAAATATAATTGTATATATGGATTCTATGTGAAAAAAATACCCTATTTCAAAAAAAAAAAAATCGGTCGAATCGGAGTCTGAATGAAGGAGATATCGCTGATTTAAAAATCAGTGGGGTTGCAGACAATTTTTCAGGGCAGCGAGTTTGCGGTGCAGATTTGGACGTCCTGGTGCAAGATCTGCAAAATATAATTGTAAATCTGGATTCTTTGTGAAAAAATACCCAATTTCAAAAAAAAATTCAGTTGAATCAGAGCCCGGATGAGGGAGATATCACTGATTTAAAATCAGCTCTTTTTTGCAGAAATTTTGGTGACGGCGGGAGAGTTGCAGCGCATATTTGAAATTCCAGTGCCTGGATCAAGATTTCTATGACATGGGCAGATGCAGAACGATTGTTCCATTTCTGAAAACATGTTATAATAGGGATTCATAGCAATATTGACGGAATTGTGGCCATTTCAAATTTTCACCAATTTTTTTTATTTTTATTTTTTTTTGTGATGGCAGGCCTAGGTTCGAATTTGAGGGACTTGTATAAATTTGATGGCACTCATCCAGCCAAATGGATAGCACAAATGGAGAAAATTTTTCGATTGTATTACATCATGGATGATGAGACTCAGTTGAGTATGGGAAAAATAAATTTGGAAAATGAAAGAAGGCAATGGTGGCAAGGGCATCAATGTGGCTATGAAAGATTCTTGACTTGGGACGCCTTCAAAAAAGCTCTTATGGACCACTTTGACCGTAAAACTAATCTTGTGGATAAGTTCACACAGACAGACACACAGCCTAGCAAAGATTTTATTTTTACAGGAAAGAAGGAAACCAAGGAAGTTAAAGGGTTATTTTCTGCTGGTATCTCCTTATTACAGGTTCATGGATTGATTCAAAAAGAGAAGATCATTGTTTCTATAAATCCTAGTTGCAAGCATAATTTCATAAATGTTAATTTGGCAAAAAAATTGCAAGTTCCCGCAAAACACATTGAAAACACATAGGTGGATGATGAGGATGTCCAAGTGTATAAGGATTTGAAGTTTTCTTTCGGATAAGTATGTGTTGCATGGTGATTTTTATACTTCAGAGAAAGATAATATGGATGTTGTTTTGGGATACTCGTGGATGGAATCAGTGGGTACTATAAATATTAATGTGCAGAAGAAATTCCTGAAGCTCTGGTATAAAAAGAAGAAAATTACATTACAGGATATTTCCATCAATAAACAGGTAGAGTCCACGGAAGTTGACACAGAAGATGTTCCAGGGACTGACATATCATATGAGGAGCAGTTGATGGTTGACAATTAGACACAAACAGAGGCTGAAGCCGAAAAGGTTACAGGTGTTGATACATCTGAGGAGGGCTCAATGGTTGAAGTCATATTGGAAAAGAAGACACCACAACTGGCACCACAACAGGGTGAATTAAAGAAAAAGACATCGTGGTTAAAACTTCAACATATCATCACCCACATCACCCCGCAAGACAACCATCAAGATGGCAACCAATTAGTCACAAGGACAACAATCCCTGCAAGACAGATATGGAGGAGAAAATCGGACGAGGCACAAACAAAATCGGGGGTTCGCCTTTCTCTTGGATGGCTAGATGCACGTGCATGGTACCAGTGGACTACTCTTTTGAGTAGATCTTATTATTTGTGTTCTTCCCATGTTTCAGGGACGAAACATGCTAAGGGGCATGGAATGTTATATACCTAGAGCGGGTAATATGGGGTACCAAGGGAGGTACCCAAGGTAATAATGTAATAATGAGATGGGCCATAGTAATAAATAAGGTGGTTAACCCATATAATGTAAGGGACCACAAGTAGTTAGTAATAATGTAATGGGCCCATGGTATTAGTGGATGGTATGAGGGAACCATGGTAATGATCCATGGTATTGCATGTGTGAGGCCTATATAGAGGCTAGAGACTCCACATGGAGAGATGTCAAGAAATATTGTCAAGGATTATGGTATGAATAGACATATGGCTTGTGGAGTGTTCTCCTTCCTTAAGGAGTGAATGTATGGTGTTGCCCTACCTTAAGGGTTTGATAATCAAGAAACATTTCTATATTTCTTGGGTTTATTTCTATTATCTTCTATTTCCGGTTTACATCTATAACAATGTTCCATAGCCAGAATTTCTGCCATATTCTTGGTGTATTTACCAAGATGGCCATGGAATATAAACAAGATATTCCCTTTTTCATCCCTTAAAACTCCACCATGACCCGCAGTACCCGGGTTGCCCTTTGAGGCTCCGTCAATGTTGAACTTCAAAAATCCCTTGGGGGGAGGCTGCCAAAATTCAAGCTCTGAGTCTTTGAAAAGATTCTTCCCTCCTAGGCTTTGAGGAGTCACCTTTTTAGTCCAAGTTGACAGAAAATCCTCCACTCAGAAGTTGAGGGAGGATTCACAGGATGATTTCGGACAATGGAGCTTACAGTCTCTTGTAGTTGTTTTAGGATTTGATCATGAAGGTACAGGGGCAGTTTTTGTTTTTCCTTGAATATCCTGTTATTCCTTTCTTTCCATGTGTTCCAGATTATGAAGCCTGGTGTTAGAGCCCAGTCAATGCTAAGAACATCGTTATTCGTGAAATTTCTTCTCCAGTTGCTCAGGGTATTGGTGATGCTTCCAAGGTCTCTGTCCGATTGCTGGAATATGGAGGTAAAAGAATCCCACAGCTTTGAGGAAAAGGAGCAGTTATTGAGAATATGCTCCATTGTTTCCTCTTGCATTTCACAAAGCTGGCACCTAGAGGGTCCCATAACACCTCTTTTCCTGATATTGTCCCAGGTCAAAATTTTCCTATGTTGCACCAGCCATGTGAAGAGTTTAATTTTCATCCAACCTTGTTGTCTCCAAAGTCTTTGTCATGCTTTATCCGGAGCCTGGGAAGAAAAACCAAGGAGAATTCTTTTTGCCTCCTTAAGATTAAAGGCGCCCTCATTGCTGTTGCCCCATCTTAGCTGGTCATTCCCTTCTGAAACAAAAAATTTCCTTCTATCTAACTCTTGCATTATTACATCAGCTTTGTCTTTTAAAGGGTTGTCATTTCTAAGATCAAATTTCCTCCATTGTCTCCACTTTCCTGCATTGTTGGTCCGATCCCAAAAATCCTTAACTTTGATTAATCCTTTAGCATCTGTCTTTGCCTTCAGTTCCTTTAATTCTTCTTTCAAAAGAATGGGTTCCTGTTGCCATCTGTCCTCCCAAAACAGAGCTAAGTTTCCCTCTCTAATTTCCCAGAAGCCATTCTGTTGAACTAGACATCTATTGTCCCAGGCCTTGTTCCATATGTGTGATCCCTTGATATTACCATCCATTCTTATTTGATCCTCACTAGACCATGAACTGGCATATTTTTCTTTCCAGATTGTAACCCACTGAGCCTTTGGTTCTTTTAGCCAGCACCACCATAATTTAGCCCCTAGAGCTTTGCTTAAAATTTCAGGATCATCCAATCCTAGTCCTCCATAATATTTACTTCCCCCTTTCCCGAGAGGAAGTTTCTTTGAATGTTTCTGATAAGTTGCATAACTCCTTTAGGAGCTGGGAGAACAGAAAGCATAAAAACTGGGATTGCTTGTAGAACAGCCTTTGTGAGCACTAGTCTTCCAACCAAGTTTAGGGATCTAACCGTCCATTTTCTGATTTTGTCTTGCAGTTTGTTGATAATTGGCTCCTAGATACTTTTGTGAAGCGGCTTAGAAGTAAGAGGTATCCCCAAATATTTTGAGGGAAGAGAATCTCTTTGAAAGCCCAGAATTTTGCCAATGTTCTTTTGAATGGCAATATTAGTATTAAAGAAAAAGATCTTGGATTTGGTGAAATTAACTTCCATACCTGAAGCATTGGAAAATTCATTTTGAATTTGTTTGAATGCATGAGCTTCTTTGACTGTAGGGATTCCTTGCAGCATCGTGTCATCCACAAACTGTTGATGCGTCCAAGCCTGGCCCATGTTAGAGAGTTGGAGACCTTTGATCTTACTAACTTCTTTGGCATGATTGATAGATCGACCCAGTCCTTCCATCATAAGGATGAAGATAAAGGGAGAGAGCGGGTCCCCCTGTCTGAGGCCTCTAAAGGGAAGAAAAGTTTCAGAGGGAGAGCCATTGACCAAAATAGAGAAACATGAGGAAGTAACCATGGCTAAGATCCATCTTACCCATTTGTGATCAAACCCAAAGGCAATAAGGATTTTCCTGAAATAGTTCCAATTTAGTTTATCATAGGCTTTAGCAATGTCCAATTGCATGATCATACCATCCTTTCGGTTGATAGTCAGAGAATGAACCACCTCATGAGCTTGAATAATATTGTTGAGAATTTGCCTTCCTTCCACATAACCGGCTTGTCCCAAAGAAACCAGAGATGGAAGGAGAGGTTTGAGTCTATTGGCCACCACTTTTGATATTATCTTGTAGACCACATTACATAAAGCTATTGGTCTAAACTTGTCCGGAGTCTGAGCAGCCTCCTGCTTGGGGATAAGAGCAATGAAAGAAGTATTCAGAGATTTCAGAATAGTTTTATTCATCCTCGAATCTTCTACCACATTTAAAATATCCTTTTTAACAATGCTCCAGCAGGCTTTGAAGAAATCAACATTGGATCCGTCTGGGCCCGGTGCTTTACCATTTTGCATCTCTTTGAGCACCTCACTTACTTCCTCCTTGGTTACTAGCTTGTTGAGGTTGAAATTGTCCTCATTGGACACCAGCCTACGAATGTGTCTTGTGAAGTTTCTGATGGAATTCTCTCTGTTATAACAAGTTTCTTTGGCAATGCCTTGAAAGTGCTTGACCGAAGCTTTTTCAATTTCAGCATGAGAGTTGTGAAGAATGCCTCTCTCATCCTTGATCACTGAAACTCTGTTATGAACTTTGTTCGCCATTGTGGATCTATGGAAGAAGCTAGTGTTTCTTTCTCCTCTTTGAGCCATTGAACCCTTGATTTTTGCCTCCAAAGTATTTCCTCTTTTTTGCACAATTCCTCCCATTCTTGATGGTATTTGGTGACCTGGTCATTCCTGATTTCATCAAAGCCATCTGTGATAAGGGCTTGGTTGAGTTCCTGCATTTTTCCTTCTACTGCTTTTTTGGCTGCAAAAATGTTGCCATGTTCATTCTTGTTCCATTCCTTGAGCTTAAGCTTAATGTGTTTTAGTATTTTTTGAAGAAGGAACATATTGGTGCCTTGGATATTCAAATCTTCTGCCCACCATTTAGCAATATTACTGTTGAAATCTAGATGAGAGAGCCAGATGTTTTCAAAGCGAAAAGGTCTATTTCTTGGAGTACCAATACTCTGCACCTCCAGATAAATCGGCCAGTGGTCAGATCCTCCAAAGGGTAGGATTATTGCTGAAATTTCCTTATTATTGAGCATAAGATCCTCAGATATCATGAATCTGTCCAATTTTGAAGCCACTTGAGATTCTCCTCCTCTTTTGTTGTTCCAAGTAAAAATTCCATTACTGGTTGTAATGTCCACTAACTTCATAATGTCTGTGAAATATTGAAACCTCAGAGAGTCTTGACTTTGGATTCTAGTTCCACCTTTTTTCTCTGAAAGCGATTTAATCATGTTAAAATCCCCTCCCAGTATCCATGGCATTCCTGCATGTTTGTCCCTTAGTTCCTCCAGAGAATCAAGAAACTTTAGTTTTCCTTCCAATCTTTGGGGTCCATACACATTGGTGATTAAGTAAGTTTCCTTATCTCCGACAGGCTGGATGACCACAGAGAGATAATCTTGAGATGCTTTAGCATCTAAAATTTATATTTTCTTAGGATTCCAAAGGGTGAGAATACCTCCTGCTGTATTCTCCGCTTTGACTTCTAGAAACTCATAGTTACTGAGCCACTTGCTATGAATCTCTTTTAATTTATGAATGGAACATTTGGTTTCCTGAATGAAGATCACATCCAAAGCTATTTGTTTCATTCTGTTACTAATCAGTCTATGTTTTCTTTTACTACCAAGACCTTTGATATTCCAAGAAGTAAACTTCATTATTAAAGATTGGTGAAGGAGTAGTTGGTTAGATCTTTCATCTTACCTGAGTATATCATTAGCTTTCCACATTCCATTAATAACTCGTTCTGCTTTTTCCTGCCTCTTTTTTTTCCTGGGTTTCTGGGTGCTAATACAGGTATGGGTCTTATCGTTTTTACTCCCTCATTGCTCTGCTTTTCCTTGCTCCTTTGCCTCTCCGGTCCTTTGTTTTGGGTTTTCCATATGTATAGCTGCTGGCCTTTATTGAACTCCTCTGAAGGTAAAGAGTCTATCCCTTCTTTAGTTCCTTGAATCAAGAAATCTTCTAAGTCAAGATTCTCTTTCTCAAGAATCGCCTGAAGTTCTTGGTCCTCTGTTTCCATCTCACTTGGGGTCATCCCCTGATCCATTTCTGTTTCTGCATCGCTCACCATCATTTCTGTCTGCAGAATCTTATTTGGTGTTTGTTCCTTGTCCTGTACTTTTTTTTCTTCCATTAATTCTTCCCCTTTCATCTGGTCTGTTGTGTTATCTTCTTCTTCCACTTCCAAGACTCGGAACTTGTTTTCGCTTTTTTGTAGTCCTTTAGATTTTTGTGCTTTTATTCCCTTCTTGTTTCCTTTTCCTTTGTATGCCATTTTGTGAAAGCCTTCGGAGTCTTTCATAGCATTAGCTTTAGTCTTATTCTCTATTATAGTGAGAGGGCAATCCCTGAACAGGTGTCCATGTTCATGACATTTGCGGTATCTGAACGGAATATGTTCGTAGTCTATGGTTTGAACCCATTCTTCATCATGAACTTCCAAGATTATCTCATCTGGAAGAGCTCCAGAGAGATCCATCTCCACACATATCCGAGCAAAGGAAGTATACTTTCCCCTCTTAGTGGCTTCAGAAGCTTTAACAAATCGTCCTAGCTTATTTCCTATGGCTGTGAATGATTCTGTTTGCCAATAATCAAGCGGAAGAGAATAGAGCCTTACCCAAACCGGGATTGAAGTAAAGGTCTCACGTTCTGGAACAAAATTCATGATCCAAGGTCGCATATAGAGTCCTGCAGCAGCAAAGAAGTATGGCCCACGTTCAAAAACTCTATCCTTGTCTTCGATATTCGCAAAAACCACGGTAAAGAATCCCTTTGAACCTAGGTGTAGGTCAATGCTTCCTTTTGGTTTCCAGTGGTATCTTATCCACATTTGTAAGGCTTTTTTAGTAGGCCATAAACCCATGAATTTTCAAATGATTGCATTGGTTTGCATATATTCCCTGTGCTCCTGCAGAGCAGGCTCATTTAACGTGACTCTGGGAATTACAGTAGCTTTGGGCTTACATGGGCCCATGTGTGCTTTGTTTTTTGTTCCTTGTTCCTTGTCTTCTTCCTCATTCTCTTTAATAATACTTTTCTCCTTGGATTCCTGTCCATTTTGTTCCTCTTCACTGTTCTTATTCCTTCCCGTTGAAGGTCCTCTATCATTTTCCATGGGTTTTTTTCCTTGCTGTTCACGGCTTGCTTGAAGGAGGGAGTGGGGCTCCCTCCTCTGTGCCCCTCCATGGATCGTTGCCTCTGCAGCAACTCTAAAACCCTAATATTTTTTCCCGCCTTCGCTCCCGACGTCTCGAACCCTTCTTTCCTGAAAAGATCATGGAGAGCAAATCGAAAAAGTTATTAACTCCTTACTTAAATATAATTATTCTTAAAATTACTTTTATATTTTTTTATAATATTTTTTTTTCTTTTTTAAATATTTATTTATTTATTTATTTAATTTAATTTATTTATTTATTTTTTTTTTTTTTTTTTTTTTTTTTTTTTTTTTTTTTTTTCGTGATAAATTTTCATATGTTTATTGTTCGAATAAGAAAATTCGAAAGAGAATTATAAATTTTAAAAAATAAAATATAAGTAACCATAAATATATAATTGATGATTAAGATTTTTCCATAATTATGTATTTGAAGATTTTCATTGAACAAAGATTTATGTATAAATAATAAATATATATATTTTTTATCAAACATAAAAAAAAATTATCAAATTGTTATATATTTATATAGGAAGCTAGATAAGATAAGATAATTATGTTTATGTCTAACTAATGATCACAAAGTAGGTCAAATGTATTGTTGAGTACAATGATGTCCATACAAAGCAGGAGAACTAAACGGTCTCCTAAAAAAGATACAATGCATGAAGTAAATCAACATTGTAACAGTTGTGGTGAAAATTCCATGTAATAAATGTTAAAAACAAAAAGATACAATGCATGAAGTAAATCAACATTGTAATAGCGCTGGTGAAAATTCCATGTAATAAATGTTAGAAACAATAACCACAGATGACTATTCCATGTAATAAATGTTAAAAACAAAAAAATACAATGCATGAAGTAAATCAACATTGTAACAGCCCTGGTGAAAATTCCATGTAATAAATGTTAAAAACAATAACCACGGATGACTCGGACACGTATTCCAATTTGAATGTTGGGCAAGACATCCTAGGGGCTGTTCATTTTATTGTTTATGGCTAAGGAAATTGGCAAAGACAATGGCTAAGGCATTAAAAGGCATTTTGGAACATTTATTTATTAAAATAATGTAAATTATGAGAAAAAGAATGTGAGAGGTCACAGGTTGCAAGTGAGGAGGAAAATGAAGGAAAATAATGGAAAATGAAAAAAATAGAGGCCTCATTCATAAAAATGCTTATGAGGATTAGTTGGTAAGCTTTTGTCAGTTCAATTTTGGAGCTCTCTCATACTCTTGGCTACTTGGAGTTTTCTTGGAGCACTCTTGGAGGGTGTGGCATACTTGGATTCTTGGAGCAAAATGGCAAAGGAAGAGCAGGAAAGGGCAAGAGGGCATCGACATCAGCAGCTACATTATATTTTCTTGCAGGTATTGAGTTGCATGTATGGTTTCTTCCCTAGTTTTGGCATGCATTGCACGTGCATGTGGTTTCTTGGTTGTGATCTGTCATTGGCATGGAGGATTGTTTGGATCGACAGTGGATTTCCTAGCCTTGTTTCCTGGATAGCCATGGTGATTGTGGGTTTACTTTCATTGCTTTGTTTTGGTTGGTTCTCATGTTTCCTTGGCTTGGGTTGAGTTATTAGTCCTGGAAGCCTTGGTTGAACAAACGCTTTGGAAGCCCTGTAACGGCTTGGGTTGAGTTACTAGTCCTGGAAGCCCTGGTTGAACAAATGCTCTGGAAGCCCTGTAACAAGTTGGGTTGAGCTACTAGTCCTGGAAGACCTGGTTGGAAAAACGCTCTGGAAGCCCTTGGTGGGTTGAGTTACTAGTCCTGGAAGCTTTGGTTGGACAAACGCTTTGGAAGCCCTGTATAAGTTGTGGGTTGAGTTACTAGTTCTTGAAGCCTTGGTTGGACAAACACTCTGGAAGCCCTGCATAAGTTGTGGGTTGAGTTACTAGTTCTGGAACCCTTGGTTGGACACACACTCTGGAAGCCCTGGAAGGCTTGGATGGAGACCAATTTGATAATGTTTTTTGGTGATGTTCGACCGTGAGGTGGAATCACTGTATGATGGGTTGAGGTGGATGGCCTCTGGAAGCCCTAGATGAGTTTTGATTGATGTGTTCTATGAGATCCCACATTCATGCTTGGAATATGGCACAAGGGTGAATGGCTGAAGAGAGATTTGGCTCAGCCATTCTACGATCGGGTGGAACGTGGTAGTCCCATCTCCGATTGGTTCATTTTATTCATTAATGAAAAATCCATTCCCTTGATTTTCATGTGTAAAGGTACTGATATATTTATGGATTTGATGGCTGATATGTTTATTGTATTTCTATTCCTATTATGCTGGTTATACGCACATTTCATGACAACAACTATGTATGGATCTCAACATGTTTTTACTTGTATATGAATGGATAATGTGTTTATGAGTTAATGGAGGATAATGCAACAAATGGTATGAGGGAACAATGGTTCATAGCGATTCTCAGATAAGTATGGGATCCCTACACTTAATTTTGTTGTTTACACATGTAGGTTACATGTTGATGATATGTTTGACGAAATGTCTATCATGGCTCGTAGGAGCCTGGTGATGATCTTGTTCATATTATTGCTTTTGCATCATTGTTTCCTTGCATCCTTACTAATTCTAAGTGATCATTCCATTCTGAGCAGTGTCCTGGGATCTGGGCCGAAAAAGGTGGATCAAATCCCGGAATGCTAGCATTAGCGTTGAGACTAACTCCCTTTGGCAGTGTCTAGGAAGTGTTATAAAGCACCTGGGCACTGTTCCCCGAGCGTTAGTCCTGAAACTAACTCGCCTGGGAAGTGTCTAGGGAGCGTTACCCTGCCCTTAAGTCTCTTAAACAACAGTGGGACCCAAGGATATGCAATATAAGTGGTTGATTTGTCTCCCGAAGGTTATTTGGATGATGTTGGATGATTGTATGTGATGTTCTGTCGATTCCATTTCCTTAAAGTCACCAAGGAGGTTGAATCTTATCATAGTGGTCTCTTATTGCATGTTTACCCTGGCTGGCCGGTTGCTTGGGTAGATGTGGGAGGAGAGTGTTACAAACATCTAGCCCTAGCGGAGAAGATCCAGACGCTAATAGGTTTAAGGATTAAACCCATCTCTCCTAACATTTGACGTCGAATGAAGAACATTTAAGAAACTCAACAAAGTCTGTTGGCCTGATGAAGAGCCGATGGAAAGTGCGGATTGTCCACTACATTGTTCCTTGGGGGGTTCGTGCATTACTGAGGTCTGGAGGACCTAGTCCATCTCCAAGGATCAGATTTGCTACTGAGATCTCGTGTGGCGGGGTGAGGTCCCACGGATCCTCATTGATCTAGAGTCTAGATATGTACTGGTATTAATTGGTCTCTTGTTGTCTCTGTCTGAAGGTAGTACCCTGAAACATGTTGTGAACCTCTGTGTGGTGTTTGGTCTGATGGGAGGCTGAAGAATATGTGCATGGAACCTAAGAGCCTCCTGCATATATAGGGCCAGACATCTTTGATCGAGATACCTGAAAAAGTCGACGAGGGTCCGAGAATCTCTAAAAAAGCAATGGAACCTTCCTATGATCTCGTAGTAGATAGGGCATCCAAGAGTGAAGTACACCTCGGTCTCCACTTCTTGTAAATGACATACTTGGCAAATTTTGTCTGCTCTATCCACCTGGTGCTCTGTCTCTACCCAACGTCTATGAGAACCTACTCTGAACTGGCCTAGAGGAATGCAAAGAGCATGCATCCAGTGGTGACACATATATTGGGGTTGAACAATGAGCCTATCTCTCAACACCAAGAAGTGCTCAGTGTAGAAGGCCATCTTTAGGCGCAACCCTCTTGGAGGATTGACCCAGGTGACCTGGATGAACTGCTTGTAGTTGTCCTCCCTGATGATCTTGTTTAGCTCATGTCTTGTAGGTAAAAGGTGACCAGGAGCATCTAAGGAATATCAGAAAGGAGGTAGACAATCCAAATGAATTCCCACTCACTCTAAGAGATCTTAAAATCCTATAAACCAACATTTGGCCCAGCCTGAGGAAGTGGAATGGGAAATAGTCTCAGAAGCGCAATATGCCAAGTAAGGATATTGGTACCTACTCTTTATTGAGTCTGCAAAGCCCTGGACACGATGCAAGAATGAAACCAATCTGAATATTTTCTCAAGCAGAGAGGGTTGAGCTCCAAACTCTGCAAGGATCATGTGTTGTGGTACTGTCAGTTTGCATCTAATGATGCGACAGAGAAAAAGAATATGGACTCTCTTAGCTGAAGCCCAATCTAACTCAAGTAAAGGTGGTCACCAAATCTCTGAGTCATATAGAACAGTGGGACAGATCAAGATGTCCATGAAGCTCATCTTGGACAAGATGTCCTGGAAGAGAAGGGCTAAGGATCCATATCCTTTGTTGATTTGAGGCTGAAGCATTGGTCACAAACTGAAGCGAGGACCTAAGAATTACACCCCCAAGTAAGTATACGTGTTGGTGATCTCAATCTCCTCCCCTCTGAATAGGAAGTGAAGATCTAAGGTTTTCTTCACTCAATTGAAGATCATAACCTTGGTTTTACCCAGGTTGACTGTCAACTGTCAATGATCACAAAACAGATCTAAGGCATCCAACTACCTTTGTAACCCTTCTGGGGATGAGGAGAGGAGGACCACATCATCAACAAAGAGTAGAATAGATATCAGAACCTCGTGAAGAATGCAACCATCAGTGTTCTGGATATGCTCATGTAGAAATGCCTCCAACTTATCAATATAGATCCCAAACAGGGTAGGGGACAGTGGACAACCCTGTTTAACCCCAATAGTGCTTCGGATGAAATCAGACATCCCATGAGCCGCGTGAAGATGACCAAGAATGGACCCATATAGTCACATAATAGTGATCAATAAGGTTGCATACACTGTAGAAATATGCATTATAAAATGGAATAGGTTTTAATTATGCAAGGAATTACTTTTTATAAAAATGTGCTTACATCTCTATCCCACTTTGTAATAGTTGAGTTAGCTCTAATTATTTTATTATTTAAGTATGTTTGAAATTAAGTTATTGCACCATTATTATAATAATAATAATATATAAAAGAAAAAATAGTGATGCATTAACACTAGTTCATTATTTCTCTAATTTAATTTAAAAGAAAACTATTACACCAATACAACACAAGAAAACTATAACATCAATATATAAAAAAATCATCATACAAGAATTAGATAACATTAACCATGTGAAAATCTATTTACATTGTTCATAGAGAAAACAATATATATATTCAACATATAAAGGAAGTAGTTCTTAAAAAACAAACATGAAAAATTAGATATGTGAATATGTTGGCCCAAAGTTGTTATTTTGTGCATGGTCATATCTTTGATGTTGGTTGCATGGATGTTAAAACTATAACATCCTCTTCTTTTCAACAATAATTACATTTTGGATTTCAGGCATCTGTGGTTAATTTCTTTTAAGTTGAATCTCGGAGTACCCACAATAATGATCACACTTGTGAACGTTTCAAATCCCAACATGGATCCATCATCAGGACAATTACTGAATGATGATAGAAGAAGAGCTTAGTGAGAGGAAACTCTTCTTGCTATCTTTATTCTGAAATTTTCAAGTAAAATGGTCTCATTCCATGTATCCCCTCCGCACAGGGATATAATTTTGGATTTCAAGCATCTGTGGTTCATTTCTTTTAAGTTGAATCTCGGAGTACCCACAATAATGATCATACTTATCAATGTTTCAAATCCCAACAGGGATCCATCATCAGGAAAATTACTGAATGGTGATAGAAGAAGAGCTTAGTAGGAGGCAACTCTTCTTGCTATCTTTATTCTGAAATTTTCGAGTAAAATGGTCTCATTCCATGTATCCCCTCCGTACAGGGATATAATTTTGGATTTCAGGCATTTGTGGTTCATTTCTTTTAAGTTGAATCTCGGAGTACCCACAGTAATGATCATATTTATCAACATTTCAAATCCCAACAGGGATCCATCATCAGGGCAATTACTGAATGATGATAGAAGAAGAGCTCTCTCACTAAGCTCTTCTTCTATCATCATTCAGTAATTGTCCTGATGACGAATCCTTGTTGGGATTTGAAACGTTGACAAGTATGATCATTACAGTGGGTACTCCGAGGTTCAATTTAAAAGAAATGAACCACAAATGCCTGAAATCCAAAATTATATCCCTGTACGGAGGGGATACATGGAATGAGACCATTTTACTCGAAAATTTCAGAATAAAGATAGCAAGAAAAGCTGCCTCTCACTAAGCTCTTCTTTTATCATCATTCAGTAATTTTCCTGATGATGGATCCCTGTTGGAATTTGAAACGTTGACAGATAATTACATTCTTGTAGAATTTAGACTTTTGTGATCCATATTAATTGTAACAGCATTTTCGGTAAAAATCACATAAAATAAAATCTCGTCGACGCGTTTCGAACCAGCCAGTGTGGTTCATCTTCAGGACACGATGAGGAATCAGATCTAGGAAATGGAATAAATAGATGAAGGGAGCAACTAACTAGCCGTTAGAAATAACGAATAGTTTAATTAAAAAATTGAAATAACAAATTAAGCCTTTGACCCAGAATTAAA
>APFE030247820.1:85367-132397 GCA_000404065.3 Pinus taeda | reverse complement strand
TATATATATATATATATGAAACATGTTCTAGTATTGTGTGCCTATGTGTATGGTATAATTAAGTTAAATCTTGTGTTCAAGCTTGTTGATCCAAATATCATGTATCTGTTATATGTAAATGTTTGTTAAAGACAGCATGCAGCGTAGAGGAAGATTCTGATGATGATGGAGAGATGAATGTTCTACCAGCGAAGAAATCACGAAGGAAACAGGCTCCAGGATCTTGTTTTTTTAAAGAAATTGGGATTTTGGGCAACCCCCAAATTCCCATTTTCATCAGGTGGTATCAGAGCAATAAGATTCTGCGGAAAGAGGTACAGTTGTGTTAATGGAACCTCTAATACCACCTGATGAGAATGAGATTTTGGGGGTTGCCCAAAATCCCAAATTCTTTAAAAAAATCTTGATCCTTCCCTTCAACCCGTTACAAGCATGCAATATAGGATTAAAATCTCACAACCACAAGGTAATACAATACATAGTAATATATAATTAACACAGAACATGAACACATATTTGTATATTTACGGAACAGTTACAAAATTAAGGCATTTCAGCCTTAAAACAAGCTTAGGCTGGGCTACATCTTGCCACTCACAAAATTCCTCACAAAAAAGATATTCCTACACCCCTATGGTATTACAATTATATAAGAATTTTAGGAAGGATCAATCCTATCCTCTCCTTATTTCCTCCATAAAAGCTTCATGCATGAAAGCTTTAAATCTGCTTTATCCTTTTTAAATCTATTTGTCTGCTTTAAATCACGCTTTTCTTTTATTCTGATCCTCTGGTTTGCTTTGTTGCTGGTTGCTCCTGCATCAAAGGTCAACCAAATCTTAATGCTATAATTAATCTTAAAGACATATATTTACAATATAAATCACAAAAACCTCAGATCTAACAATAAATAAATATTTTTAAAAAACCATAATTCATTTTATATAATTAATTTCTAATTATAAATTAAAAAATATATAATTTTTTTAAGAGAAATTTTAAACTTTTTAAATTTATGTTTCCACACTATATTTTTCTTAACTCTTATATAGATATAGATATAATAATTAATTTAATTAAATATAAAATGAATTTAACTAATATTAAATATAATTATAATAATATATTTGATTTTAATATTTAGAATGATTTGGCAGTATCCATTATCCCACTTGTATTTTAGTAAATAAAATATCTAATTAATAAAAAATAATATTAATATTTATAAAATATAGTTTTTAAATATCAATTTAACTAATATATTAAATAATTAAAAAATATAAATAAATAAAATTATATTCATTAATTATACAATATAAAAACTTTATATTAATTTGTGATTAACCACTCAAAAGATACTTAACCATAACCTATTGTTTCTAACATACTAAATAACTTTTCATTCCAAACTTTTTATATGATTTTATACTTTTTTCACATAAATTTTAATATAAAACATTTTATTGGATTAGTAATAATTTTATAATATAAAATAAATAAAAATATTACTTCAAATAACTTACTATACGATGAAAAAGTGATATTTTTTTTATATGAAATAATTAAATTTCATGAAATAATAAATAAATGAGATATTAATTCGAATAATTTAGTACATGTATGTCAAAATCATTTACATGGACTTGACACAAAGACACTGGAAATGAATTAGAATAACAAGAAATTGGAGGATGCATTGGATGCCACCAAAATGACGGGTTTCCATTCAAAAGTGAGTAAATAAACATGCTGCTAAATTAATAAGTCACTTTCTCATTATCACGTCAAACCATGAAAACGAATGATACGTCCTCGGTAGAATGTATAGATTTGATTACAATCATTTATCAATTAACAAGGAAGGTTACATGGTAGCTAATTTTTGTCTGGGGATTTTGTTACAAAATTTACGAAGCATCTCAAGTTCATAGCACTTGCAGTGTTCTTAAATTGTGGGCAAAGCCAAAGTTCTGGGAGGGACATCCAACCTTCAGCATATAACCGGTAACCTATCAAAAGAAGAACCCCTTTATTACTAGAACTTGAAACCATGCTGCTAAAAGGATAGTTTGATTAGCTAACGGTTTGAGACTTATCTTTTGCAACACTATGTGCAATCCTTACCCTGGCCTTAGCTTGAGCAGGCTCTGGAGATGTGTTCTGTGATAGAATGCCATCCCTTCTCAAGCTTTTGGATACCTTAGCCTGTTGCTGTTGTTGTTTCTGTATCTGACTTCGGGGCTATGACTTTGACTAGACAGCGACCTGTAAACTTTGTCTAGGTGCTTGAGCAAGGTTTAGCCGCTACTGTGGAGGACTTTGCAAAGGTGGATTTAGAGGTGAAGCACCACACTGTTGAAGTGCCAACGTTGGAGGTGGAGGTGACAATCACCGCTATTGAGAAGTTTTTTGTTGATGAAGCACATGCTATGACAAAATAGGTTGTTGTTGATGCTCCTGTGAGAGAACATGTGGTTGAGATGAAATAGCATGCTTCATATGAGAAAGAGGATATTGTTGTGACTGTGTCAATGGAGATAACTGAGAACTGCTTGCAGGAAATTGTTGTTGTGATTGAAGATATCAGTTTTGTTGCTGTTGCTGTTATTGATGTTATTGGTGGTGTTGCTGATGCAGTTGGCGAACTACATGCACATAGGCTTGATTATGGTTTTGACTTTGAGGTTGAGGATATTGTTGGTTACTATGCCCTCGCTGCTGTTGAGGCTTCTGAAGATGATGTTGACCAGAAAATCTCTGATTTGTTGAAGAAATCATCTCATTAGAGTAGATAGTGTTCACGCCATTGAATGAAGAGGTTGTCTAACCATTATTCTGGCTAGCTTGAAGTGGAAGCTCTTGCATAGGCATCTGCCACTGCTCTTGACTGGTCTGTGAAGCCAAGCATACACAAAAGCAATTGTGAATTATCACAAGTCTGCCTACAATATTAAACTTCAACCTACGGAAATGGAAGGCATGTTCTAGAGATATCAAAGAGAGCAGCACTTACAGATTCCACTTTAACTTTGAAGGTATTATCTGCTTAAGTTACAACTAAATGGTAACAACGTTGTGCCCATTAGAAATTGTAGTTATGTAGTGGGAATTGATTTAAGGAACACTAAGCAAAAGGATAAAGCATCATAGATGGAATGCTTTCATTCCTATGCAAAAAAAATCCCTGGAAACTGTTGATTACCATGACTATCCAAGAAAATATCATCACTCCTTTTATTTTACATTACTCAATTTTTTCATCAAGAAGCAACAATACGTGTCTGACACCATAGAATATGAAGGAAGCCTACATAAAAGTTTCTAACCCTTTATAACATCAAAGTTTGAAACAGAATTCCTTCTTAGTGTCTCAACTTACATTTGTTTAAATTTCCCCTCTATTTTTCTTTCCATGGCTTCAAGTTCAGAACTGCAATAATCATTATTTTGTTTCTTCTGGGCAATACAGAAAGATTACCACATAAAAGCTGAGCAAGGAACTCAAGTACCCAATCTCCATTAAAATTACAGTAGCATTATCCTCGAGCATGCTCATGATAGTAGACAATACGTTACATGGATGAGAAAACATTATAAATATTTTTTTGTCAAGGAAAGACTGGTGAAATATAGGAGGTTACCTACAACATCTGCACATCTCTTGGCCTCCGAATCATACTTCCTAGAATATGCATGGTTCCAAAAGGAGCTAGACGACTGACACGCAACCCAAGACCATTAGAAGAAAGCATGTTACTAATTCCTAAAGAAACCATCCCAGGAATTCCAGCAGATCCTAATCCTAGAAATCCTGGCCTTGGCAATGTCATTCCTCTGCCAAGTCCACACATCATTCCAGTGCCATTTCCTGCAATTGGCACTGCACAATCATTTGAATTGGGTAAGCCAATAATTGGAAAACTAGCAGAAACAGTGACAACAGATGGCTGGGGGCTTCTTCCTGCCACCAATCGATTACAATGTTGCAACCGTTGTTGTTGCTCATCAATGGAGACAAAGAGGGACCTTTCTGAAGCAAATCTCTACACATCCCTGCCACAAAGCAAAGCAAAAATAAGTGTTCATCCAGAATGTATGAAAGCAATTAAATCTAGCCATATTAGGCACATAATGTTACATTACCTTACAATGGCTCCAACATTCAGACCTACCGATGAAGCTACCAAACCAGAACCCAAATGCACATTGTTCATCCCCTACAACAGAGTAAGTCCAGCTAATGTAGGCTGTATCGCTGAAGATGCTCCTAGAATACCAAGCCACTAGCATGTGGAGAATGTAACTGATAAGGATAGAGGCAACGTTACAAAACCACAGCAGGGTTAGCCTAGCACCAACAACTTGAAAAACTCTAAACCGAACCATAAATTCATCTTTCTTTCAGCTCTGCTTCAAACTGGAGAAATCTATTCTGAATTGGAGACAAGAATGACATAAGATCTTTAATAATCGTACTTCTTTTGGAGTCTTGGATTCCCTTATCAGCATCCAAAGACTTGTTCAACTACCAAAAAATAAAGATGAGGAAATTTAGGAATCAAGTTTTTGAATATCATATATGACTGGCAGACTTTTAAACTAGTTTTAAAAATTATGTATATTATTCACATCCAATTGTGTCTTGAGACAAATTCCACAAACATGAAAAAATAAAACAGCTACCAAACCAAAACTAATATTAGACGCATGAACAATGATTCTGAAACAAAATCTAAGCAGGACTCACAAACAGAATTATAAAACATGTTGAATTTCTCCACAACAATATAAATTAAACAATAGGACCAGCTGAGATCCCTGCTATTTAGATGAGGATAATTTACCAACATTGATTTACACAGCAGATCCTAGAATGATGACAATTTAAAATAAAACTGTTTCTCAACATCCTCACAACTTTCTGAGAATAAACCATGATAGCTTGATGTTTTATGGTTCAAACTACATTTACAATGCATATATAGAGAGATAACAAACATTGCTAGAATGGTTTGAGATTCAAATCCAAAAACGAAAAGTTCTTTTCCAGGAGATAAATGCCAGTAATTTGGTTCAACCAACTGTATCTGGGATGATATGTGTATATAAGAAACATCCATTTGGTAAAGGCTGACACTTTGTGGTGTTTACTTATGGCCCACTCCACATTCTAAATAAATATAAGCCAGAAAACATCCGTGTTTACATTACTATTTCTCTTTCAAATAGTATTTTTTATTTCTACTCCATTTATGCTCTCCTTGCAGAGACCACAAAAGAGACCTATTTGTGATCCAGAAAACATGTATGCTTACATGATTACTACTATTTCAACTAGTGTTTTGGATTTTGACTCCATTGGTATTCTCCTAACACAGCCTCAAAGGAGCCATTTGTGGTTGTGGATAGTTGATAACTACCCACCTGCTATTAGTTGGCTTTTATGAGTTGGTTTGAATACAATCAATTGGGCAGGTGTTAAAGATGAATTTCTTTCCTCTCATTGATGGCAGGCAAAAAATTCCTCGCATGCCCTATGCTAATCTCTTCATATTGTAGACATAAAGTGGAAGCAAAAGCACATGATCCATTCCAAGCACTACACTTGGTCCAACAAGTAGAATAAAGTTTAAGGTTGAGACACAGACCATTCCTTGTCTTGGCCTTAACCCCAGATCTATCCCTCTTTGAAACATGATAATATCCAAGGAATGATGATCTCCATGTAAAATTCGACAAGGGTTTCTGAGACAGTCCAACAAGGAAAACAAAATGTCCTTTTCATTCCCAATTGATTTTACTTAGTGAAACACATTCATTGTTAAGCTTACTGTTTCCCACCTCAAGCCATTGGAGTGCAAGAAAATTACTTAGCAAATGTGTAACTTACTTCCTTGTTCGATTGGCTGTGTAGAGTGGAATTTGTGGTGGGAACGTGCACAACATCCTACTAACCAAGTTTAAGGCCGAGACACAGACCATTCCTTGTCATGGCCTTAACCCCAGATTTATCCCTCCTTGAAACATGATAATATCCAAGGAATGATGGTCTCCTTGTAAAATTCTACAAGGGTTTCTGAGACACCATTGGGAAACCTTTTAAATGTGTGCTTGGAAGCTCTTCATCTAGAACCACTTGCAACAAACTAATGCAAGCATCATCAATATAAACCACAACTCGACCAACATGAACTCAATTAATGATCCCAGGCTAATCATTCTACTTTATGTGGCTTACAAGACTCCTGCAGAAGTATTAACCACAAAAAATTAAGCCTGAAAACTATCTAGTGGGCTGGAGAAATTCATCAAGAAGATCTGCTCCTCAAGATTGATTTTGATAAAGTCCTACACAGATTAGAATGGTATATTACTTCAGATATGATAACATGGATTGGTATCCTAACTTCAAAAAGCAATGAGGTACAATGTTGAGAACCTAACCAATCAAGTTATTCTACAATGGTCCTTCAGAAAGGGTTTTCTTTGTCCAATAAAACATTTCATCGTAGCTAATGTTGTAGGTTAGCTAGAGTCAAGTGCAAATCGAAGGAATGATCTTTATCAGGTGCCTACAAGATGTTTTAAAATCCACATTTTAGATGACTCTGTGCTCTCTCTAGAATTAGCCCAATCTTTGGATATGATGATGTGTTGGATTTGGCCCAAGTTCGAGAAAGCAGTGAGCATTATGTTCAACAAAGCATATGTTAAATTTCAAGCTGGGCATCTAGCATTAAGAAACAAATTACAACTAAATCATAATTAACAATTACATCTGAATCAGGTGATTTTTTATTCAAACATGGATGGCATAACAATGCTGACAATGTGAACATGGAAGAACTTTTGCAAGCTGGTGTTGAGACAACGCCCAATCAACCCAACGACAAACTGATTAGGTTCTAATGGATGTGCAACAATCACAAGTGAATAGACATTGCCACTGCACATATAAATCAACACAAATCCAGGGTATAATTTTGGTCTAAAAATGGAAATGCCATTGAACTTTTGAAGTTTTCAATTGTGCTATGAGATAGCTAAAGCTGCTAACCTGCTCAAGCCCAGTTGTATATATATGGAAGGTGCAATACGACAATGTGACCTCAAGCTTTCTTAATCAAATACTCCAACAACACCATCGATGAATCTAGCATAGATTAGAAGGTCTTCACATGAGTATGCTGCATTTGAAATTGATGCAGATAGTGAATCATGGGGCGTCCACTGCAATGCAGACATGTACAACAATCATGCGTCATTTTAACAACTTTTTAGATTCCCTGGCAATCTTGTCGTTAAAAGATGATACATAAACCAATCTTGCTAGCTAGAGATAAAAAGTAAGAGACAAGGAAAATGCTTGTCTAATTTGTACTGTATAAGATTGCTCACATTATAAGATGTTACACTGAAAACACAGGCTTACGTGGCACTAACTAATGGACTACAAAGAATCAAAATCTTGATTTAAAAGAGGACTAAACATACCAAGTAATCATGCATGGAACAATTTGACCAATTTCTTAGCCAGGGCAGTAATCATTTTTCTAAAATTGCATCATATCCCAACAAATTCCTTCAAAGATTCAACCCTCTATATTCAAAATTTTGAATTGGGTTCTTCCAAATTCACTACGGAATGCTTTAATTGACATAAAACTAGTACTCATGAGTGGAGAAATAATCTTGCATGGAACAATCTAATTTCTCAGCGAGGGTAGTATTCATTTTTCTAAAATTTCATCATATCCCAACAAATTCCTTCATAGATTTAGCCCTTTATTTTCAAAATTCTGAATTGGGCTCTTCCAAATTCACTACAGAATGCTTTAATTGACATAAAACTAATACTCACGAGTGAAGAAATGAGATGAAATTTCATGAAAATAGGCTAAAATTCAATGGAACAGGCAAACACAAATCAATTAGTTTCGCAAAAATACTTGATCAGATGCAAGACACACCAGAGAGGAAATTGTGGCGTATGATGAAATCCCTCGCAGCTTTTAAACTTGATCAACTGAAAAACGACAATGCACCCTGAAATTTCAAATTTAAAATAAAGATTAAAAAAATCAATCAATTTCAATAAGAATAAAAATGAAAATCGTAACATTTATCCACCTTGTGGGCCCTACATGAGGGCCATGTGCCTAACACCTCTCTCTTCATAGCATAACATGCAAACTTACACCTCTGTCTCCTTAAAATAACATGCAAGCTCTAAAGTAGGCCACCTAAGGTTGCATCACACTAACATCTGTGAGTAGGCAGATTGAAACATGAGCAAGAAGATTGAAACCCGAGAAGGGTTAAAATGGCGATATAGCGTTATGTAACTTCTATTGAATTGAATTGAATTATTATATTATTCATTTACCTAGTTCCTTAGCACGAACATTTAATGAATATGAATTAATATGTCACAAAACCCTTGACTAACTGCGTAAACAACCTTAGCCTTCCTCGGTACAGTTTGTCAACAACAACTTCAAGCCCTAGAAAGTCGATATTGCAGGGTCCACATGACTCGCAGGCCTAAGGGATTAGGGAAAAACCTGATTTCTGTTGCGCCCATCTAAAGATCAATTTCGTTAAGGGTCTGGGTCTTACACCATCCAAGACACACAGAGAGCACAACAGATTAATGATTGAAGCTAACGTGTATTAGCTCACTCGCTTGTTAAGGTACAGAGTTATCATGGTTGTTTTCTCTGCTTAGAGCTCCCGACCCTAGGTCTTAACAACGATGGGGGTACGGGTTGATACGTTCCATATCAAACGAGAATTCCTAGAATATGCATCAAATGACAGATGCTAGTTACCGTAGATAAGACTACGAATTCAGGTTGGTTACTCATAGTCCATTCCGTCGCAAAGTGGTGTTCCTTCTTCGGCTTTTGTCTCTCAAGCATCCTAGTATACTAAGAACTAGTTCACCTGTCATTTTTAGTCTAGGGTTACTACGCCCTCCCAATGCTTCATTTTTTCTAGAAGTTGAATCTTGAATGGTTACTACACCCTCCCAATGCTTCGTTTTCTCTGGAAGTTGAACCTTGAATGCCAGATTCACTTTTCTGTCGATTCATTCAATCACGAGATGGGCCTGTTAGGTGGGAGATCCTATGGGTCAAAGGTGTCCCTGCCAAGGCTTTTAGTGCTCTTTTGCATCCTGATCCCATCTCCACGTTTCCATTGGGCCCTCTTGCTTTCTGTAGATTGTATATTTCTTGCAGGCCGTGCAGGGATTCTTGGGATTCATATGCCTCCAGCGGTTTGGTGTCCAAGGTTGCTGAATTGCTAAAGAAAACATCATAGTTCCAGGTGGTTTGGTGTCTGAGGTCGCTGAATTATTGAAGAAGACATCATAGTTCTATGTATTCAACTAGCAATCTTTTGTCTCTGTTTTTATTCCTCATATTCAACTAGCAATCTCACAGCAATCTCATGTAGTCTCATGTATGTGTTTTTATTCACAACAATCTCATGTATCTGTTTTTATTCCTGGTATACAACCAACGATCTCATGTCTCCTCCCTACCCTTTGGCTACCACAACACCATCCAGAGCATTTGTTCTGTAGACACCACAGCAGCATGCAGAGTGACACATTGCAACAAGTGGCAATTTCAAGTGGCAAACAATAGCAGTCCTACATAAACGCATAAACAATATCCGGGAGCTAGCATAATATATGGGAGCTAGCATTTCATGTTGCTAAATTAATGTTAGCATTAATCAATAGCTCCGAAAAATGAACGAGAAAGGCCAGAACCAAATGCAAGATAATATATGATTTTAGGGCATTTAATATATGATTTCAGGGCCTCTGCCTCGAGAAGAGGCCAAATAAAACCCTAAATCACTATGGACTAAAAACTTTGTTTATAATTAATAAACAAGCGCAAGAAAATAGCTGAACTAATACTAACCACATCGTTTTCGATTACTATAGTCCCTGGCCATTGCCAGATAGCAGGGACTAATAATGACTATCAATATAAATTAATAGTTGTTGGACTTATAGATTTCCACATCAAACCAATTTATAAATTAATAGTGGCTGCTGAAATGAGGAATTTTCAATATTACTTTCCATTATATGATATATCCCATAGGTCAATATTACTTTCCAAGACACGACGAATTCCATAGTTGACATAATGTCCAAGGGTGCTCCCATCCGTATTGGATGCTCCATACTTTATTGTTTCATGAATTTCTTAATCACTCGGCACTAATCATGCCCGGGATCATGGAGTTGGAGTCCTACTCAACGCCATTGAATCTCCTTTTACTTAGTAGATTTTATTGCCTTTTCCAAGCAATAAGCATGACAATGGAAATGAGTTGTCTGTCCAGGTGTAGGATTTGTCTGGTTTGGCAAAATGATTTGAATTTATATAAAAAAAATTCAAAAAATATTGCAGTAATCTTGTTTGAATAATGTATTTGATAGTAAAAATAGATTTAATATCATAAAAATTTTAAATTTTAACGACTATAAGATAGATTTATAAAAATCTCTACTATTTTATTAAAATATTACTAAAATTTCCATAATTTTCAGACGAAGAAAAGTCTAACTAAATTACTGAGATAAAAAATGAGCTGAACAGTCTTAACCAATGACTTGGAAATCATACTCAATGCCATTTATTACCTTTCCATGACCAGATCATTCATCATTTAGATTCTGCTAGTCTTTTTTACCAGGTACGCTCAAATAAAAAATTCCTGTGTACTTCGTTAAAAAAAATGTGTTCCCATTTATAATCAACGACAAATCTACCCGACCTTCGTTTCACGATCTAAAATTCTTTGAAAAGGAGATCACCCAAGATTTCTTATTTTCAATTTATTATGTCCACCATTCAGGGCACAACTCAAAAAAATCAGCACCCTTGGTCCATATAGCAAGAACGTCTCACAGCACTACATGATGTATAAATGAATGCTACTTAATTGCTAGTTAATAATGATGTAATATAATTAAAAAATAATTTAATATACTTTCACATATGTAAAAATATGAAATATTATGAAATGTAAAGTTGAGCCAGTTTTGAAATATATCGATATAGATTTATTTTTTAATTCATGATCCATCAAAACTCAAAGAGATCAAATCCCTTTTGAAGTGCGAATATAAAAGAGATTTGATCTTTCTTTATCTTTGATAGATAGAGATAAAAGAGTTTAGACTAGTTTAATTATTAATTTTTAAATATGCTACATTAGAAAAAAATATATTTTAAGAAAAAAATATGAGTTAAAAATACTATGGGAAGAAATTATAGATTAGAGAAATTATATTTTTTTATTTATTATTTTTTTCTAATTTAAATTTTATTTAATTTTATTTATTTTATTATTTATTGAGTTAAAATGTTAAATATTACAACAGAGAACTTTGGATGCAATATTAGTTCTCCCTATAAAATTTAATGAGTGTTGATGTTTGTGCATTTATTCAATAACTAAATGATGAATTTTTTTTAAAAATTTGTGTTTTTCTTTTTTTTCTTTATATAGTTTACGAATATTGGTTTATACTAGTCTAAAATAGTGGCCTAATAGTTGAAAACATGTTTCTCGTCCTAAGAGGTCATCGGTTCAAATTCAAAGGTTATGAGTTCAAATTCAAAGGGGCATACAATATGTATAGAGTATGTACACATTTGTAGACATTACAATTCAAATCATTGCATGGAGGTGAATCCATTATCGCACAAACAAGAAGCTCTCATACACCAATTTGAAGTCCCTTTTCCTACAAAAATTTATAAGATTTATAATTTAAAGCTTAAATATGTAAAATCAAGTCAAAAAAAAAGTTGAGCGGAACTCTAAATAACACAAAATGAAATTAGTGCACATTCTAAAATGCATTCACATAACTAAATTGATAATTCATATTACAACATTTTAGAAGATAGCACATGTCTCCAATCCTACAACAACCTCATTCACGTCCATTTAGCCCAAAAACATTTGTTTAGTGTCAAAAGCCCCTTTATTCATGCGTTGGAAATTGTGAGGATTATGATACTTATTTTTATTATGAAAATCACAAAAATAGTTCCCATATTCATAGCGATAACCATTATTGATAACACATGATCATAAGAAATTTGTAAATACAACCTACGTCCCTTGTTTTCCTTCAACAACCACATTATATGCACCAAATCTCATATCACATATGTATCGTAGGAAAAATTATTATGGGACCCATACGCCACTTCATGGTGAAATATTATCTCAAAAAAAAATTAATTTTTTTTTTTTTTTGACAAGATCGGTTACTTATATATTATAAAAACTTCGAGGACTATGTCTGATTACATATAAGGGGAAAAACATGGAGGAGAGGATCCAAAATGGGTGCACAAACCCTTGATCCTTGTTGCTAAAAATACGGTAGATAGAATGAAATAGGTAACGGCTATATTGCCGAACAAAAGAACCTGCTAACCAACAAAATTTACAGTGCATATGTCCTAAGGTTGCTGCTGGTTGACTGAATCATCCAGGTGGGCTTCTTTTCTTGCGCTAGCCCTAGTCGAGGCTTCAGCTTGCATGCTCTGGATTAAGGTCCTGATGTGGGCTATCGCTTCCTCCAAGTGAGTGCATCTCTCCTTAAGTGCCTCGATCTCTGCTTTCTGCTTCTCCAGCTTCTTCCTTTCGGACCTGCTGTCTGCCTGGTAATCCTCTTTGAGATCATTGAAGCGTTTGATGAATCTGGCGATCATGAAGGTATGTGTTTTGCAAAGGGTACATTCACTGTTTGTGATGACATTCTCTAGAGGATTGGCTGCGGGCTCACGGGCTTCCTGTTGATCAGCTATTTCACAGAATTGATGAGAAGAAACTGAGGCTTGATGCTGCTGAAGATGGGAACTGAGGAAAGAGAAGGCAGAGGGAAGTGAAGAACGCTGAGAGGGGGAGAGCAGGACGGGATTTCTGCTCAGGAGCGGGACAGAGAAGGTGGGAGAGGAGATGGAAGCCTGAGGGAGGATGAAGAAGGGAGGGGGAGAGCGATGAAATAAAGAAACAAACGACCGGTTAGTGATAAAAGAGAGACAGTGAATGAAATCGCCCGAGTTTACCACTTTGGGAGGTCGGCCTCCACTCTCTAGATGAGTACGCGTGACTTCAAGAGAAAGACTGCTCTGGCAGAGGGCTGAAACAGAGACCTTCGGAGCATTGATCGCTGTGAGAAGGGAGGGAGAGGAGCTGCTGGATTTAAAGGATGAGGAGGGGCTTGACTGAGAATTCGAGCAGAGGGAATTCCAGTCCTTGAGATGATTGAGACGCCTGACATAGATTTTGATGCTGGTGAGAAAGATATTGGGGCGCAGACCAGCTGTTCGAAGCTTGGGAATGATGGCGGGGGTCATGAGGAGCTCCGGCTCGTATCTGAGAGAAGAGACAGTAATGTAATCAGGGGCGTGGGCCGAAGAGATGAGGATCTCTGTGGCGCAGTCGAGTAGATATGGCAGAGGATATGGGAGCTTGGAGGTATGCGAATTTCGGGAAGAGAGAGGGCTGAAGTGACCCAGATTCTGAGGAGGAAGGGTGGGATATGACAGTTTAAGGGATTGTTTTGTCATATGTAGAACCATTCTCTCTGACTTGGCCTACCGACCTGCTGGATGCCTTGTTGGCTTGACAATTCGCCTCAGTATTGTTACTTCTCAGCATACGTTTGAAAGTGGCCCCTGTTATATCTCTAATGTTGTTTATGATCCCGTTCTTAATGTTGTTCAGAGCTATTTGCTTAAAATCGCCCCTTGAAACCATGGCAGCGATAATAATAGCTGAGTCGCCTAGGATGATTGGATTTTGCATTCCAAGTCTCTTCAGGATTGAGGTGCCTAGGAAGAGGCTATAAGCCTCAGCCTTGTTGTTGGTCATGTTAGCCAAGCCCCATTCGTAAGTCACCATAACTTTGCCCTGATGATCCTTGATGACTCCTCCTGCACCTGCTTGTCCCAGATTATTTTTGGATGCTCCATCGAACTGGAGGGTAGGCCTCTTTTGATTTAGTATCCATTCAGTGACTTCCTCATTAGAGCCTCTGAGCTTTCACTCCTTCCTTTTCTGGCCTAAGTTGAAGGTGGTGTAGTTTCTTGTATCCAGGGTGAGACTGAATTTGCTGATCCATTCGGTCTCCCTTTTGTTCCAACTTTCTTGATCTGGTTGGGACATTCCATTGGCACTTATAGTCTCAGAGATGAGCGCAATTGTTTTTTCCAAGGTGCTGGAGATGCTAGGCTTCCTATTATTGAAAATGCATTTATTTCGGGTGATCCAAATTTGCCAACAGAGAGTTGAGGGGATGTTGTTCCACAATCTTTTGATAAGATTCTTGTTTTTCTTGGGGTAAGGGTAGCGATTCCCCTAATTTTTTTGAAGAGAGGTGATCTGGTTGGGCATTTCTCCTCTACTTAGGGGGCTAGTGATGAGCTTCCAACAGCTTTGAGAAAAGGGGCATTCAAGAAAAAGGTGGAGGCTGCTTTCTTCAGCTGCTCAGCAAAGACAACATATAGAGGGACCTAGGATGCCTCTTTTCCTGAGGTTTTCAGCTGTGAGGATTTTTCCTTTGAGGAGAGTCCAATTAAAAAACTTGACCTTCGGGAGACATTCTGATTTCCAAACCACTTTATGGAGAGCCCAATTATTAGTGACCGTGGCATTCTGAAGGATCTTGTAGCCTTGTTTAACTGTGTAGTTTACTCTGTTGGGGTCCCAAACAAATCTGTCCTCTGTCAAATTGTTTGTAGGAGCCGAACCAGATAGAGATAGTTTGAAATCAGTCCAAAGATCCCTGAGATTGTTTGGAGGAGACAGACGCTTCCAGTCCTGCCAACTGTTTTGATCCCAAGTGGAGATGTCATATAGGGAATTTAAGCTTTTTGCTTCCATCCAAATTTGAAGAGGTCTGAGATTTTGAGTTGTATTCCTTGGTCATGATCCCATGATTCGATCTGTCCAGATGTTAATATCTCTTCCACTTCTCGGAGCTCTGGAGATATAATTTCTGAATTGGGGGAGGGCATTTTTAATGAGCTTCCAAACTGGAGTGCACTGCCTATCTACAATTGGTTCAGATAGGATGTTGGAGTTGGGGCCATTCAGATATTTCCTTTTGATGACTTCTGTCCACCAAGCACCTTTCCCGTTGAGGATTCTCCAAATTAGTTTGAAACCCATCGCCATGTTGGATAATCTTGGGATTTTTATTACTAATCCTCCTTTTTCAAACGGGAGGATGACTTGATCCCATTTGACAAGACTAAATTTTTTGGAGTCCTGCCTTCCTCCCTGCCATAGAAAGCTTCTTATAATTATTTCCATATGTTTGTGGGTGCTTGCAGGAGCTAGGGTGACTGCGAATTGGTAAACGGGGAGAGCAGAGAGGATGGCTTTGATGAGGGTAGTTCTTCCAGCCAGGTTGAGCCAAGTCATTCCCCAACTCTGGAGTTTTCCTCTCAACTTTTCTATGAGTTTCACCCAGATTTCTGTCTTGACCGAATCTTTTTCTAGAGGCAGTCCCAGGTACATGAAGTAGCTCCAGTTCCTTTGAGCTGGAATGTCAAGAATCGAAGAGATTCTTTGAATGATGTGCCTGGGGACGTTCCAATTGTATATCATGCACTTTTTGTTGTTGATCTTTCCTCCAGACGCTAATAGGAAGGAGTCTAGCGTTTTCTTGAATCTTTTTGCCATCAAACTGGAGGCTCCCCCAATTAGGAGAGTATCATCTACGAAGAGAAAATGATTTATTCCCTTAGTTCCTCTTACTATACTGATTCCTGTGATTTCTTTTTGCATTCGGAGTTTTTCCAAATGTATGCTCAGTGTTTCAGCCATGATGATGTATAGGAATGGAAAGAGGGGGCAGCCTTGTCTCAGTCCCCTAGTGCTTCTGAAGTAGTTGCTTGGTCTACCGTTAATCAGAGGAGCTGTCCAGGGATGAGTAATGCACTCCATGATAATGCTGATGAAATTATTAGATATCCCAAATTTCCTGAGAACTTCCTTCAAGAAGTGGTGGTTGACCCTATCGAAGGCGTTTGCCATGTCTAATTTGATGATCCTGCCCCTTTCCTTCCTGCTTATGCTGCTGTGAATTGCCTCTTGGATAAGAATGACATTATCCGTGATTTGTCTGCTTGGGACAAAGCCCCCTTGATTCTCTGAGATGAGGGAGGGGAGAAGGTTTTTTAACCTATTAGCAAGGATTTTGGTAATGATTTTGTAAGAGACATTACACAGGGAGATTGGGCGAAAACGGTCAAAGGATTGGGGATTAGGATCCTTGGGAATGAGGGCTAAATGGGAGGATTTGATGATGTTCCCCATTTTGCATTTTAAGAAGACGTTTTTCACCATCCTTATGAAGTCTTTCTTGATAGTCTCCCAGTGATTCCTGTAGAGGCCACAGTAAACCCATCTGGGCCTGGAGCCTTGTCTTGCTGCATGCTATAAACTGACCACTTAATTTCCTCTTCCGTGACCTCTTGATCCAGCTCGCTGTTTTGTGAGTCTGAGATTTTGTTTTCGATTAGGCTTAGAAACTCCGCATTGTCCTGAGGCTGGGGGTCTGCAGATAAGAGGGATTTGTAGTGTCTGTAGGCTGCCTCTTTGATTTCTTCCTAATCCCTTATCTCTTTCCCTTCCACCATGATTCTCTCTATTTGATTCCCTATGCGTCTATGTTTTAGACTGTTATGGAAAAAGGAAGTGTTTTTGTCTCCAGCTTTGAGCCAAAGACACCGAGATTTTTGTCTTTGTTCTTCTTCTTCCATCCTATTTTGCCTGTATAATTCTTTATACATTTCATTTTCTTTGGCTTGGTCCTCCTCTCTGTACTGGATTCTCTCCTTTTCCTGGTTCCATTTCTCTAGTTGTTTATGGAGGTCTGTTCTTTTTTTGTTTTCCTCTGCTGCATGGTTTCTTGCCCACTATTTGACATCTGTCCTGAGAGATTTAAGCTTGGTTTCCCAAATGTAATGAGGCGAACCAATGACTTCCTTTGCCCACTGCTCCTGAATCAGGTTTCGAAATTCTTCTTTGCTGTCCCAAGCTTTGTTGTATTTAAAGGGGAGAGGCCCCATGATCCTTCCCTTATCGAGAGTCAGGGCCATTGGTTTGTGGTCTGAGGTGTAGCCTTCAATGATTTTGCTTTTGATGTTTGGGAAGCTTGCAACTATTCCTTCTTGAACGAGGATTCTATCTAGTCTCTCTTTTATGTTGATGTTGCCAATTCTCTTGTTTCTCCAGGTGAACCTCCCGTTTTGCGGAGGGATGTCCACTAGATTATGGGTTTGGATTATGGCTTCTAGGGAATCTCTTGATGGGTCAGCATAGAAATTTCCTCCTAATTTCTCATCAGCGTTCCTTATTAGATTTAAGTCTCCTCCAAGGAAAATGTTCCTTCCTTGAACTGCAAGGAGATCTGTGGTTATTGTGTCCCAGCATGAGGCTTTATCCCTGTAATGGTTTGGGACGTAGATGTTATAAATAGTATAGTCCTCTTTTGATGCTTTGTTCTGAATGTCGGTTCTTACCCACCAGCTGTGTGAGTTTTGATTTGTGAGTTCCCATTTATTTTTGTTCCATATGGTTCCTATACCTCCTGATGCGCCAGCTGCACTTATTGTTGTGCCTGAATAATTTTTTCTTCTTTTTGTGTCGTTTTGGAATTCTTGGTTTGAGATTTTGGTCTCCTGGAGGAGGAGAAGATCTGGTTGCTCGGATTTAAGAAGATCCCGGACTGCATTTGCTTTTAGGGAGGAGCCCATCCCCCTACAATTCCAAGAGACCAAAATCATCATTTACCGTGTTTGGCGTGGGTCCTGCTCTTCTCTTTCATCTTTTCCCCACTTCCTTTTGATTTGTCTAGGAAGGTGTCCATTGGTTGCTACGTTCCAGTGGCCATTTCTTTCGCTGCGTTTTCATCCCTGATTTCTTTATTGGACTTCCTGCCTACTTTTTTGGGGGGATCAAAGGAGAGGTTGTTTTCTTTTGTTTCGTTTCTGGTTAAGATTCGATCCACAGTTGGGGGAGGGGAGGACTGAGGGAGGGAGAGAGGGGAGGAGGTTACAAGAGCGTTGCCTCTGGGAGAGGGGGGGGATATAGGGTCCTCAGTTGACAGGGATTCAAAGGGGTTAGAGGATGAGGGGAAAGGAGGGGCTGAGCTAGATGGATGAGAAGGGTGGGAGGGGTTTTCCAGGGGGACCTTTGAGCTTGGGCCGGGAGGGGGGTTGGGTTTTTTCTTTTTGACTTGTTCCCATGCACCTTTAGAGATTTCAATATTACCTTCAGATTCATTTGTTTTTGATTTACTACATCTATTTGCGAAGTACCCATACTCATGACATACCTTGCACTTGAAGGGTAGCTGCTCGTAGTCCACTTGCTGTATGTGCGTCCATTGATCTACTTTGATTTTGATGGCTTCTGGCAATCCTTTCCCCAGATCAACTTCAACACAAATCCTCGCACAAGCATGCATGTTCTCTTTTGGTTCAGATCTGTCTATGAATTTGCCAACAACATTCCCGATAGCCTTGACTGACTCGTCTCCCCAGCAGTGAAGCGGCAAATGGGGCAGGCAGACCCAAACTGGGACTGCATTAGGGACGTCCATCTCCAGATCGAAGTATGGAGTCCATATATTTAGGTAAAGGCCCTGAGAGTCCATAAAATAGAGGCCATTTCTGAAAATAAGATTCCTCTCCTCCTTTGATTCAAATAGGAAGGTGTAGAAGCCTCTACCACAAAATCTGATTGCGATTTTCCCTTGCACTATCGAGTTCCAGTTGCGTTCGACCCATCTTTGAACTGATCTGGGTGAGGGCCATAGTCCCGTAAACTGTTCGACCAAGCCTCTTTCTGCTAGAGAGATTGCAGCCTTCCTTGGGAGGGAAGGAGGAAGGGAAACTTCTGGGATTTCATCTAGTTTCTTGATGAACTTGGAAGCAGAAGGACGGATTTTGCCTGTTGCGTTCTCAGGGATGAGAGAAGCAAACTGTTTCTCGAAATCCTCTGTATCCTGAGGCGGGGGATCCAATTCCGCCATTAGAGAGCTAGATCGCAGGGGGATCGAAGAGGGAGGGGGCTGCCGAAGAGGAGCCCCGGAGCTGAAGCTAAGCAGGAGGCCCAGAAAAGGGGGGGCGAGAGGCAGAAGCCCAGCAGCTAAGGGTCATGGGCCTAGCAGCGGAGTTGCGAGGCGCAGAGCTGGTGGCGCAGCAGCAGCAACAAGAACCCTAGGCAAAGAGCCAGGGCGTGCGCGATCCAAGAATTTGGAAAATTAAAAAAATATTACTTCAAAATGATTACTATAATTGTTTGAGTTCTAGTTCATAGTTATTAAGCTTGCTAAGAGTAATTTTGGGTCTAAATTCCTTATTCGACCCACAGGCGATGTTATACACTTTGAGACCAATTTTTATTATGTCAAGTTTATAGATGGTTCTATAGATCCCCCCAAAATGCCAATGATCCCCTATAAAGGTCTGGTGTGATTGTTCCAAGTCTAGTATATGAGAACCTTAATCTTGAGAAGATTCAATAAGACGTTGAAATCTTATTTTCCTTCCCTTACCATATTCAATGCCCTAGATGAATTGCATGATGCACAAAACCTACTGATGGCACTAAGGTCCAACTCAAAGTCTTTGAGACCTAAATTTTGTGATTGAAACTCATGAATGAAACTCATACTACACTAAGATGTAAAATTATGATTCACGGCCTTTTTCATGGCCATTAAGAATGAAAATATTTGTTTGATACGTAATTTCATTGTTTTTCTCCCATTCCAATGGTAAGGTGTATGATAACCATCCTTATTGTGGAAAATATACTTGTGGTGACCATATTCCTAGTAAGAGGCCAACCTAAAACCGTAATTACATCAGTTGTAGTGGTTTAGAGTTTCATTAATAGTATCTTTAAACCCAAGTGGGGATATCAATGACATTATAAGGGTTTTAGCATTGGGTATGACTAATGGGCTCCTTTAGATTACTAGGGAATGAAACTTCACCTTAGTCCATAAGGGAATATTTTATATATCAAGTGCCAAAAACAACACCTCAAGCCCTGGACATGGCCTATGAATGATATTCTTCAGCTATTAGCGGGGATATCAATGAAATCAAGAATATTTCAACCTTAGCTATTAATTAGAGGCCCCAACATAGTTTTGGGAGGAATCCCAAATCTGTGACAACCCATATTGATATCCATCTTGTAAAGGTCATTGTTTATATTAACTCTTGTAAATATCAATGTGTATATTAATTCATGTAAATAATGCAGAAATATAAATATTGGAGGAGTCGACATATATTTGGAGACTCGGGAGGAGGAGTTTCTTGTGAAATGACTAAACCCAAAACATTTCAATTATACACGCTGCATGTTCCCTGACTTAAACAAATAGTCTCCAAAACAAACAGGGAGGTGGAGTGATGCAGGAGCATCACCCTAGTGAACCATTTGTTTACGACTCGACAGAGACACCTAAATTATAGAAGAAATTTTGTTTTGTTGTTTTGTATAAATTAGAAATTAGAAGAATGTGTTATATGGTCAGGTGTTTTTTTTTTACAACATTTAGTTGTTAGGATATTTTTCCCATATGAGATTATGTAAAATTAACAAGTGTTTGGTTGGCTATCTGGTAGTTTTAGAGTGCTAGACAATTTTCAAAAATCATCTTCTTCTCTGAAGATATTTTTCTAAGCATTGTTAGTGTATTTAGTGATTTTGTGTAGGAAATGGGCATATTTCCCACAATGGTTCACAAGAAGGGATTCAGAAAGAAGGTTTATAAGATCCATTGTATATATTTGTTTAAGAAATGAATTTTTTATTTTCCGGTTATGTACACAAGTTCTCCACATAATCACCCTATATGTTGAACTCTACCGATTGAAATTTTTCAGAGCATTGTTAGTGTACATAAGGATTTTGCATAAGAAATGGGCATATCTCCCATAATAGTTCTCAAGAAGGGATTCTGAAAGGAGGTTTATAAGATCCAAAATGAATTTTTTATTTTCCTATTATGTACAGAAGTTCTCCACATAACTGCCCTATATGTTGAACTCTACCGATTGAAAATTTCATTGGATCTAGTCATGGCAATTTGCAAGATCAATTAAGGACTTGGCCATATGTTCCCAAGAGTGAAAGACCGTAAGTTATAATAATGTTGGTCTGTTCAAATTGCTTTGGCTGGATAGAGCGCTAAAATGAGAGATCTAAGTTATGATGTTTGTTAGTAATTAATCCATGAAACACTAGATTACATGGCTTAGAGGTAAATGCTCGATGAATGTCTACATGACTACATTTAAGGAAATTGTTAGCCCACAATCGTTACACAAGAATGCAAAGTCATTTCGTGCAGAAAACAGAATTCAGGTGATAGGATTTCGATGAGAATCCAATTGTTATATGATTTAAGTTTGACGTATTGAATTGAAGAGAAGTCGATAAGGGTTATAAGGATTCCATAAATTTCTCTATGTTCCTTATAGAAGAGAGACGAGAGAGGATTCAAAGAGGTAAGTTTTTTATTTTTGAGATTTTTCGTGACCATAAATTAACAAAGAGCTCCAGAAAGGAGGAAGTCAGACCTTGACCTCAGTTTAAATTCATAGGCCAAAATGAGGCCGACCACCGACGTCTCTATAGCTCTCAACCTCGACTTGGGCTGGATTCATTGAAGAAGGATGTTTGTGTGTTCATAGTAGGCTAAAATTGGGTAGGAGTTTGAATGAAGGGAACAATAGGGAGAGGCCCGACTCGTCACTCTTGGTGTGGATCCCTCGAATTTCATTTATCTCATGGAGGCAACTTATTAATAATATAGCATTATCGAATTTTGCTTATGTGCATATGGACTCAAATTTATAATATAAAGGATTGGTGCTATATAAACGTGGGTAAAGAATTTTGTAAAAACAATATTTATTTATTTATTTTTTAATATATGAAGTCACTTTTAAATAAAACATGGTTCCCGTAACGTTATATTCGATTTGGGATTTAGTGTAAATGAGGAAATATTTTCACCGACAGATTTTAAGCTTGTAGATTTCGTCTTGTACACAACCTTTAAAAATAAAAACAAATGGTGTAAATAAAGGTGAAGCCGCCGCCTCACGAAAAGCAGAATCATGGATTAATAAGTAGGACACCGCAAGGGCTTGCTATCATTGGGTATCAAAGATCTACAAATCAATGCTGCAAAATAGACGAAACTAGTAGGTTGAGGAAGACCATAGGGTAACATGATTTCAGTGAAGGTTTCGTGGGAAGAAGAAAAAGCAGAGAATCTTGTAGTTAGTGAAGTAGAGAAGGCACAAGAATAGAGAGGTAATAATTTCTCTGTTTATTTAAATATTATTTAATAGTTTGGTTATTTTGTAAAATATAGGGTTGAGAAGCAAGACCCAAAGACAAAGGGAGAGGATACAAGAGTAGAAGATATGTTGAAGAGGGGTAGAGATATCAGAGGCAACTTTGATAGTGCAGAAAACTAGGGAGAATTTCATCTAATTGTTGAGATGGACATAGGTAGAATAATACCATCCAATGGTAGAGCTAGGAGAACTAAGATATTAAAATCTCAGAGGAGAGTGAGGAAAGTACATTTGATTTTATATTTAGCTAAGAAAATTGTGAATGAAGGTAGCAATATATACAATTAAGAGGTTATGCAAAGCAAGGTGAGCATGACAAGCTTTCCTCACAAATAGGAGATGATCTAAATTGATGTAACCACCCTCCGTATTTACCTGATTTCACCAGCCTACTAAGGTAAACATGAGCTAAGGGTTACTATGACATGAATTGATGTCACATATCACATTAAGGAAATGGAGTCAACAATATCAAACCTTACTGACCTTCCTCGGGAGCTACAGGACCCGCAGGAGCTAAACAACCACTCCACGTGCCCAAACCCTTAGTTCACTTGCATTTTTAGTGATCTTAACTCCTAATCGCTTGCATAACAAGGCAGGCCAAAAAATGTAACCCTCCATTGACATGGATAACCTTGTCTCCTAGCAACTGCACTCTAGATTTCTTCGTTATAAGCATGCAACCCCGAAATCCCAACCACTTTTTTAGGACTGGCATCAGGACCTCCAACCAAAACTTGATAGAACTTTCCAAAATGATGAATCACACAAGGAAAAATCCATTAATGAAAAACTTAGTCAAGAACTTGACCTAACCAAGCCTAACCATGACAACCATCTGTCAAACACATTGTGAACATGTAATCTACAGGTTATAAATGCATATATGAAAATAGGGGGCTTCTACTTATCTGAAAATCATCAAGAAGGTCTAATACCCTCTCACAATAGCTACAATGACATCTAATAGGGCATGCATTCAATAACCATTTATTTACTAATCAAAATATGATGGGATCCATAAATAGAATCTATCATAAACCCATGCTTATAACCAACATATAATAATAACAATGATAGAAAAACCATAAAAGCCACATCATAACAAGTAAATTTACTCATAAAATAGAATAGAAAAAGAGCTCTTATTAACATATGAAACATCCAACCAAGTCAGGGACTTCCACGTACCACTTGACCATAGATTGGGCTAAACAGGGTATTTCTTTTAGCCAATCACCCTTGTCTCATATTCTAAGCATTAATGTGGGACTCACAAACAAACTAACGAGACTTCCTCAGACTTTAGCGCAATCCTACCAAAATTGGACAAAGGGATTTCTAGGCCCTAAAAAAGCACCTACACAACCAAGATTTACCACAATATTGCCATTACTAGTCAAGGTATTCCTATGCCCAAATAGAAAACATACACTACCAGGCTTTATTGTGATCCTACCAAAACCTATCAAGGGATCACTAGGCCCTAAACAAGCTTGGATACCTTCATATTTCTTTACTAATACCTTGAGGAAGTTTCCTGTCTCCACCCTTAGGCTTTACCACAATCCCACCATTATTGGGTAAGGGATTCTTAGGCCCTTGGGAACCTTCCTGACACCACCTGAACCAATTCCAAAACCAACTGATAATCCAAAGCTCAACCAAATGAGCGAACCCTATCACACCATGGCTATCCGAAAATGGAAAGGAAAAGTTGAAACCATTGTCACACCTGGGAAAACCAATGACAATGAAATCAAGAGAACCAAATACACACGTATATGCCAAAGCTAGCAAGGGAATCATACATGCAACACAATACCTACAAGTAATCTTGTTTTAGTAGCTTGATCCAACTCTTCCTTGCTTGATCTTTGCTTCCTTTGCTTTCTTGTTCTTCATTTTCCTTCCTTCCTCCAATGGTAGAATGCTATAAGGATGATCTAAGTGTGCAAGAGTACGAGAGAGAGAGCTCTAACCCAAAATTATAAAAAGTCTATGAACTGATCCTTAGAAGCCTGTCTATCATTGAGGCCTCTATTTTCTTCAATTTCCTCTATCTTCCTTCAATTTCCTCATCAAATGCAACTTGTTCCCTTTCACCTTCATTTTCTCCTATTTTCCATTATTTTCATAAATAAATGCCAATTAATGCCTTTTTGCCTTTTCAAATTCTTTTCCATTGCCATTGCCGATTTCCTTAGTTATGATAAACCAAATGAACACCCACTATGATATTTTTCCTAGCATTCAACTTGGAATATGTGTCCCATGACTTTGGTCTTATTTTTGCTTTATTAACTTTATTACATGAAATTTTAACTTGGGGCTATTACATACTCCTCTCCCGTACGGGAACACCATCCTTGATATTTTATGACACTTATGACTAACAAAACCACTAAAAACTAAACATACTTCCCATGGAACTTTATAACTTAGCTCAATGTTGTACTTACATTGAATAACATGCTGAAAAGAGAAACCAACATGAAAAACATAACAACATAACAACCATGTTTCTTATTGGAGCTTTATAACATATCTCATTATGATATTTACAATTATAGCCAAACATAAATATGTACAAATGCCAAAAATCTTTTCCCTCAATTGGAAAACAATGAAGGATATGTAGCCCACATATGATCAACCATCTCCCATGTAGCTTCATTGGGCTCCAAGTTCTTCCACTGCACTATAACTTGCTTGATTTCTCGCTTCTAGAGAATGAGTTGTTTTTGCTACAAAATATACTGAGGCTCCATCTAAAATTCTCCTTTTGACTCCACCTGTAATATAGACCAATTGATCACATGAATAACTTATTTCACATATCTTTCATTCAATGGAACATGGAAAACATAATGGACTTTCACTGTCGGAGGTAGTGAAAATATGTAAGCCACTCATCCAATCCTGTCAAGGATCGTGAAAGGCCCGCAATATCAATGGCCAACTTAGCACATGACCTAATCCTCAAATAGCTCTTCTTTGGTTTGATGCGTAGGTACACATGTTCCCCAACATGAAAATCCTTAAACACCCTATGTTGACCTACATAGATATTTTGCATATCCCGCGCTTCCTTTAGATTCTTGTTGATAACCTGCATTTGCTCTTCCATCTTTTCCAACATGTCCGATACTATCAACATCCTATTCACTGGATCACTCTAGTTGATGGGATTATTACAGCTTTTCCCATAAATTTCCTCAAACAGACTCATCCACACTGACTCTTGATACCCATTGTTGTAAGAAAACTCTACTAGTGGAAGATATTCCTCCCATCTCCTCTGTTGTTGTATAACATACATTCTCAAAATATCCTCCAAAATCCTATTGACCCTCTTTGTCTGCTAATCTATATATGGATATTAATATGTACTAAAGGAAAAATCTGTACCCAAACCTCTAAATAACACCTTCCAAAACCTGGAAGTGAACTTAGCATCTCTATCTGACAGAATCTTCAAAGAAATACCATGTAACCTTACCATATCTCTGATGAAGACATGTGCTACCTCACTACTTGAATACATAGACTTAACCACTATGAAGTGAGCTACCTTAGCTAACCTATCAACAACAACCATGATGGAATCATGTTTTCTAGATGTCCTCGACAAACCTTTAATGAAGTCCATTAAAATGGCCTACCATTTCCACTTTGGAATTGGAATCGGTTGTAGTAAACCACATGGATGATTACACTGCATTTACTTGTTCACATGTTTTCCAATAACCTCGCTAGCTACTTAGGTGAACCTTCTTTTTTCTTGTTTTCCCTTCCTTATTTTTTTTGGTCTAGTTAGTACACCACAAAAATATGATGAATGGAAGTCTAGATTGATGCATTTTACCCCTATTATACAATATCTTTATTTACTAGACACCTCTTATTGAAGATTCTGAGAAATTTTTTTACAGCTTTGATTTTTCCCTTATAGTAAAACAAATTTTTTTATTCTGCATATAGATTATCGTGATTAACCTAGGCATCTATGCTCCTTTTTATCTCAAAAAATTAATTGTACTTTCTTTATGACTTATTCCTATAACAATAACATTATTCAAAACATTTACTTTCTCATGCATTTTCTTTATTAAGGTAGCTACAATAAGAGGCCTATTTATATACCAACATAGCCAGGACCACAACATAACATAATTGTATGCTATGCATGAAACATTTAACAACATTTCTAGAAGGACTAATTAGTTTCTCTCTTTTATTTCCTTTCAAGTTACAATGTGTACCAATTAGTGAAAAAACTTCTCTAGTGTCCTAATTGTCAAAGAAATTTGCAACATCAAATACCATATAACTCAAATAACAATCGACCTAACCAGAATTTGTTATTGGGAAATTACTCTGTGGTTCAGCACGCTCCTCTCAAACCACAATCTGAATCCACTAGTTCTCCCCCAATCTAAGATTCACTTACCATCAGAATCAACCCCCCATTGATTCCAAATGGTATGTTTAATAGGTTACCTTCTGAGCAGATTTTTTTGGGAATACCGTGCCTTTTTGGATCTGTCAACCCAACTACCTAGGCTTTTGTGTATTGGTTTTTCGAAAAGGGTACCTTCCTTTTTCTTTTAAAGCCTGTCTTTTTCTCTCGCAACACTTTAATTCACCCCTAACTTATTAACTTCCTCTACTAAGTGGTTTATTGTGATCTTTTTGTTCCATCATAATTAAATCTATTATTTTCCAATTATTTATAGTTGAAATTTTAGGAGATTTTAGGAAAGGAATCTCTTGAGTAATTTTGAACAATTTATTTATTATTAATAATATACTAATCACATTATATTCACTTTTATTTGACTATAATATTTCACAAATTCAACATGGTTTTCTTAGCCATCAAAACTAAAAATAGTCTAGGTCTAAGAATATCACATCATTTAAATAAAGAAAAGAAAAATATTACATCTATACTAGTATATTTCAAAATCATTTTAATATTACATATTTTAAAATTCATTATAAAAATATATCAAACTATTTCTTACTCATGAAACATCATTATTAACTTACTTTTGTTTTTTATATTAATTTTACATTTCTAAACGATGAGACCTCATTATCAACTTACTTTTATTTTCATTATTAATTCTTTCATTATAACTTTGAGAATTGAAAATTTGTGGTAAACATGATGTAGATTATCTGGTTTTGTGATGGGGTCTTGTTATGTCGACCACGAGTCCTAAACTTATTTGAGTTATGCCATGAACGGTGGAGATAATCAAATGAAAATAAAACTCAGAGGTTGGAAAGATTTGTGGTTGATTGTAAATGCGGACACATTTTTTAAGGAAGAACATAGGGATTTTTTGGTTAAGCAGTGCCTACCTTGGAAGAAAAAACTAGAAAAAGCTAAATGATCATGGAAAAGGCCATAGATGGCATTTAGTCCGATTTCCACGCCATGGATTACGACTGTGCTGCCCATTTTCCGTCGGCATGCTTAGTGCTTGGAAAAGGAAATAGAAATTACAAAGCAAGAGGAGAATCAATGCCATTGAGTAGGACTCCTGCTGCATGATTAGTGCTGAGTGATTAAGAAATTCGGCAAACGATAAAACATTGAGTCAACTGTGGCATTCGTCATGTATCTGAAAGTGATGTTGATATAGGGTATTTATGGTGTGTTGGAAGTGATATTGAAAATGGCTATAGAGTGATGTGAGTTTTACGGGGTAAATTCCATTGAGTATATGAACTACTGCAATTTTTATTAAACTCCTTATTTCTGAAAATCTCAACTTTTACTAAATCATGAACTTTAATCAAATTAAAATATTGTGTTAAAAATATGCCTTTTGAGATATAGTTCAAATACTTATTTCATATATATAAATTAAATAATTCTAAAAAACTATAATTTATGACATTAATTTTGAATTAATAAATTAAATACAAAATTAAAAAATTTATAAAACTATTTTGAATATATATAATATATATATAATAATATATATATATATTATATCATTAAAAATTTCTTAATCTTTATCATTATTAATAATAAGGAATATATATAATAATATATTTGATTTCTCTCCATGTAAACAGAAATATCTATCAATAAAAATAATATATTAAATATTTTTAAAATAATATTTAAATTAATTTAAGTATTATTATAAAATAAAATGATAATAAAATATTTAGAGTAAAAATAGAAATAGTAAAAAACATTAAGTCATTTCTTATATAAATATAAAAATATATATGCTTTATTTAAAATAATTAAATTTATAGAAATAATAAATAAATAAAAATATTTCAAATAAATTATTACAGTTAAGATGAAAAAACCAATGCTATAAATTAAAGATGTTTTGAAAATGAACTATATTTGTTGGTTTGAAACGTGTCAAACTAAATCTTCAATATGATTTTTTTGAACAAACTTATTAAAATATCATCGTCAAATAAAAAATGAATTAGCTATTTACCAATATCTAACGGTTGCAAAATAACAAGAAATTGGAAGATGCATTGGACACCACCAAAATCACAGGTTTCAATTCAAAAGTGAGTCAATATACATGCTGCTAAATTAATAAGTCACTCTCTCTTTATAGATTTGATTACCAGCATCTATCCATTTATAAATTAATAATGACTGTCAATTTATAAATTAATAGTGGTTGGACCTAAATATTTGCACACCAAACCAATTTATTAATTAAAAGTGGCTGTAGAGATGAGGAATTTTCAGTATTACTTTCCAACATATGATGAATCCCATAGGTCAATATTACGTGCGAAGACATGACGAATTCCATAGTTGCACTTAGTGTCGAAGGGCCCTTACATCTCACCGTATTGGATGCTCCATACCTTATTGTTTCTTTAATTTATTAATCACTTCACTGGGCACTGATCATGCATGGGATCCTGGATCATGCTGTTGGAGTCCTACTCAACGCCATTCAATCTCCTTTGACTTGGTAGATTCGATTGCCTTTTCCAAGCAATAATCATGACAATGGAAAATGGGCTGAACAGTCTTAACCAATGACTTCGAAGTGTACAAAATGCCATCTATTCCATTTCCATGAGCAGATCATTCATCATTTAGCTTTCTCTAATTTTTTTTCCGAAGGTGGACGCTCAACTAAAAAATTCCTATGTACTTCGTTAGAAATATGGGTTTCCCAACTCTTCCCAACCTTAGTTTTACCTTCTAAAATGCTTTGAAAATGGAGATCAACCAAGATTTCTTAGTTTCAATTTATTATGTCTACCGTTCATGGCACAACTCAAACAAATTCAGGACTCTTGGTCTATATAGCAAGAACGTATCACAACACTACGTAATGTACTTTATGTTTCAAAACAATTTTTTTATTTCGAAAGTTAAAATAAGAAAATTAATACATAAAGTTGATAATGATATCTCATAATTAAATAACTTCATACACTTTCACAATTAAATGACTTGAATTTTAAAATTATGAAATATAAAAGTGAGAATTAAGTGAGTTTTGAAATACATGTCGGCTTGTGTTATATTCTTTCTACCACTAGCCCAAGTAGTTATTCGTTGCACCGATTGTGTAGCGGGAGGAGTCACAAGGGGTTTGATGGGTGTAGAGAACTCTACTCTATGGGGTCCAGGGCAGCGCCCCGGAAATTTTTGGTTTTGGACACTATATTAGTTTGGGTGGACCTACCTATAATTTTGTGCTTGTTTTTCGCACATGATTTTGAAAGCGATGGTTTTCAATTTGTGGTATTCAATGCTTCGGCATGTATAAATATGTATTGTAACATTGAAAGAAACATAATGAAAAATCAAGATAGTAGTCTCAGTTTTAGGATCTAGGGGAAAATATTTGTGTGTATGTGTTTTATGTGTTATGCTTTCACATTGTTTATTTTTTATGTTTTAGAATTTGTATGCAGGTAATTTCTATACTGGGTTAAAACCTACATTTGGTATTAGAGTTGTTTTGGCTTCAAGGGGACCTCTTTGTTGCTGAAGAGTTTCGTTCGGGCTTATGGTAGACCCTGTTCAGTGGGAAATCTACGGGATCGATTCTGGTAGTGAATGAAGATGGAGAACAGTGGAAAGATAGAGATCGAGAAATTTAATGGTTAGAGTTTTGAGTTATGGAAACTCAAGATGGAGGATCTGTTGGTGGATAAATATCAGTGGATCGCAGTAAATCCGGGTACTAAACCAACGGGAGTGTCTGATGAAGAATGGAAGAAGTTGGATCGGAAGGCAAAGAACACAATACGATTGTGTATCTTAGATTCAGTATTGTTGAATGTATCAGGGGAAGCTACAATGAATACTTTGTGGGACAAGTTAGGGACTTTATACTAATTTAAGTCTCTAGTGAATAAACTGTTCCTACGAAAAAATTTGTACAACCTGAGGATCAAAAATGGAGACTCAATGACAGAGCATCTAAACGCATTTAATACTATGGTAAGTTAGTTATCATCTATTGATATTAAAATTTCATATGAAAATAAGTGTATCAGTTTCTTGTGTTTTCTACTAGAATTGTGGGATTGTCTGGTTATTGCAATAGGTAGCAATGCAACTACCATGTAGTTTGATGAAATAGTCTCATCCTTGCTGACGGAGGAAATGAGACGGAAAAATATGGAGAGCCAGAATGGTGATGGCTTGTTTGTACGAGGATGGTCCCAGAACAAAAGCAAAAATAATTCAACGAGTGCGAGGTCTAAATCTAGAGGGAAATCTAAATTTCCAGGAAAACCTATAAAGGTGGTGTGCTGGAAATGTGGGAAGGAAGGCACTACAAAAGGGACTATAAATCTAAATCTCCTAATAAAGCAAAGGGATCTGATAATGCTCCTTCTGCAAAGGTGAAAACCACCTCATATGAAAGTGGGGATGTGTATTTGGCTTCTTCAAGTACACATATAGATCACAAGGCATGCTTGATTGACTCAGGTGCATCCTTTCACTTCACTCCCCATAGAGAGTGGTTCTGCAATTATGAGAAATATGATGGTGGTGATGTCTTCTTAGAGGATGACAAGAAGGCTAGAATCATTGGTCGCGGGAAAGTAAAGTTAAAGTTGCAAGGTGGAAGGCTTAGAACACTTCCGAGTGTTCTACATTTTCCTACATTATCCAGAGATCTGATTTCTGTAAGAAAGCTAGATGATGTAGGTATAAAAAGAGTGTTTGAGAAGGATACCTGCAAGATGGTGCGGGGAGCCCTGGTATTGATGCAGGGAGTTCGGATTGGAAGACCATGTTGTGGCATCAAAGGCTTGGACATATTGGAGTGAAGGGCCTTCGAATACTTCATGGTAAAGGAATGGTAGAAGGTATGAGAAATAGCTCTATGGATTTTGATTTCTGTGAAAATTGTGTATATGGGAAGCAGAATCGGGTAAGTTTCCCCTCTGGTGGTGAGAGGGTGAAATAGATATTAGAGCTTGTGCTTAGTGATGTGTTTGGACCTGTGAAAGTTTCATCACTGGATAAGTGTGTGTACTATGTATCGTTTATAGATGACTTCTCAAGGAATACATGGATATATTTCCTTAAGAAGAAATCTAAAATCTTTGACATATTTAAAGAATTTAAGGCTTTGGTAGAAAACTAGATAGAGAAGAAGATAAAGTGTTGAGGACAGATAATTGTGGAGAGTTTTGCAGTAAGGAATTTGAAGAATTCTATAAGAAGTCTAGTATAGCATGACAGAAGGCTACTCCATATAAACCTTAGCAAAATTGAGTTGCAGAAAGAATAAACAAGACGTTGATGGAAAGGGAAAGAAGCATGCTCAGTGGTGCTGGGTTAGGACAAGAATTTTGGGCAGAGGTGGTGGAGACAACATGTTACCTAGTCAATAGATCACCTTCATCAGCATTGGAGGATAGGACTCCACAAGGTATGGACTAGTAAGAAACCCTCTCTTTTACATATGAGGGTATTTGGATGTGATGCATATGTATATGTTCCAAAGGAAAAATGAACCAAGTTGGATAGGAAATCTGAAAAGTGCATCTTTATAAGCTTTGGAATCCAGTAATAAGGGAGGTTATGTACAGCCGAGATGTGGTGTTAAGAGAGGTAAACGATGTTATTAAATATGAATTCCAACCAAAGGAACCTGAGAAGATAGAGTTTGAGCTAAAGGAGGAAGAATCGGACTCTACAACAAAGGAGGAATTAGAAGATGAAGAGCCATAAACTCCAGGTGTGAGAAGATCGGTTCGAAAAAGAAGGCAACCAAAAAGGTATAGTCCATTTGCTTTCTATTCAAATTTTGCTTTATCTATTATTGATGATGATCCCAGAACGATGAATGAAGTAGTAGATTCAGAGGATGGAAAACTTTAGAAAGAGGTCATGGTTGATGAAATGACATCTTTGCACAAAAATGAGGCTTGGGATCTGGTGGAGTTGCTGGCTGGAAGGAAACCCATTGGCAACAAATTGGTGTTCAAGAAGAAAAAAATGCAGAAGGAAAGGTGGAGAAATACAAAGCTCGATTGGTAGCAAAACATTATTCCTGGGAATTGATTTTGGTGATATTTTTTCTCTTGTTGCTAAGGTAACTTATATTAGATTACTTTTATTTGTTGTTGTTGCTTTTGATTTTGGGGTAGAACAGATGGATGTGAAGACAACATTTCTTCACGGGGATTTAGAAGAGGAGATCTACATGAAGCAACCTGAAGACTCTGTGGTGAAGAGTAAGAAATAATCGGTATGCAAGTTAAAGAAGTCTTTGTATGGGTTAAACAGTCACCAAGGATGTGGTATCAGAAATTTGATACATTTATATGGAGACTTGGCTTCACTAGAAGTAAAGCAGATCATTGTGTGTATTTTAAATTAATTGGTGACCGTGTTATCTATCTGGTCTTGTATATAGATGATATGTTGCCGATTGGAAATGACAAAGAAATTATCCAAGATTTGAAGACCCATTTGTCCTCCAAATTTGACATGAAATATCTTGGTGCTGCAAACTATATTTTGGGCATGGAAATTAAGAGATCGGACAAAGAGGAAGCTCTGGGTAAACCAGAGGAAGTATGTCGAGACAATATTGCAGAGGTTTAATATGCAGGATAGTAAACTGGTGAAGGTTCCTATACCTATAGGTGTAAAGTTATATGTTGAATAGTGTCCCAAGACACAAGAAGACGAAGAGGACATGTCCCTTGTTCCATATGCAAGTGCAGTTGGTAGCTTGATGTATGTGATGGTCTATACTAGACCAGGCATTGCACATGCAGTGGGAGTATTGAGCAGGTTTATGTCAAAACCAGGGAAGGAGCACTGGATAGCAGTGAAGCGGGTTTTCAAGTATTTGCATGACACTATTGATTATGGTTTGTTCTACCAAGGAAGACCAGGATTGGATAGTGTTAAATATTCGTGGCTTTGTTGATGCAGATTGGGCTGAAGATCTGGATCAGAGAAGATCTACAAGTAGGTATGTGTTTAACCTATTTGGAGGTGCATTCAGTTGGATGACTAAGAAACAATCTATAGTGGCACTATCAACTACAGAGGCAGAATACATGGCAGCCACTCATGCAAGCAAGGAAGCAATTTGGTTGTAGATATTGTGTTCAAGTATGGAGTTAGTACAAGGAGCTATAAGGATAGATTGTGACAACCAAAGTGCAATATTTTTAGCAAAGAGCCCTACATATCATTCAAAGACAAAGCACATTGATGTTTAGTATTACTTTGTGAGGAATATGATAGAAGACATAAAGGTGTCGCTGGTAAAGGTGGACACTTTGAACAATATTGCAGATTCATTGACAAAATTTGTTAGCTTTGAGAAGTTCTCTTGGTGTAGAGAAACAATGGGTGTTGCAGGGCTAGATAAATGACTAAGCTCTCGTGTGGCCCCCTGTGGAAAGAAAACAACAAGTGGGAGAATGTCAGGTTGTGTTATATTGTTCCCACGACTAGCCCACATAGTTAACCAGGGGTTAGAAGAGGGGCAAAGCCCCCCCTTCATTTCACCGATTGTGTAGCGGGGGGAGTCACAGGGGGTTTGAGGGGTGCAGGTAACCCTATATTATATTGCGCGGACATACCTATGGTTTTGTGCATGTTTTTCACACATGGTTTTGGATGTGATGGTTTTCGGTCCATGGTATTAGATGCTTCGACATGTATAAATATGTATTATAACATTGAAAGGAATATGATGAAAAATCAAGCTGGTAGTCCCGATTTTGGGATCCAGGGGAAAATCTCTCTATATATGTGTTTTATGTGTTATGCTCTCACATTGTTCATTTTCTATGTTTTAGAATTCATATGCAGGTAATTTCTGTATGGGGTTAAAACCTACAATACATCAGCATATATTTATCTCTTAATTCTTGATCTACCAAAGCGTGGAGGATAAAATTTATCTTGAAGTGCACACCTCTTTTGTATTCAAAAGAGATCTGACCCTTCTTGCCCTTTGGTAGATCCCCAGTTAAGATGGATCTAGACTGATTTAATTATTAATCTTTAAATATACCACTTTAGAGAATAATATGCTAGAAAAAACATCAATGAAAAATACTAAAGGAAAAAAAAATCATGTATCAAGAAATTTATGTTTTCTATTTTTTTTTTTTAATTGTTTAATTGCAATTTTATTTTGTTTTATTTTTACTTAGTCAAAATGTTAAATATTACAATCTCCCCATATTGGCCTCTAGAGAACCTCTTCTTAACTCAATGTTAGTTCTCCCTATAGAAGGTAATGAATGTTCATGTCTGTGCATTTATTCATGAACTAAATGATGAAATTTTCTTTAACAAATTGTGTTATTGCAGAGGACTCATCACTATCCTTACGCATGGCTATGTTTTCAAAAATTATAAGGTTATTTATATTTTTTAAATTACAAAATTCATTATAGCCTTAAATTTGAGAAGTCATACATTACTTAAGATATGAGGTTTTTCACATAATTTTCTTTTTTTGCTTTATATATTTTACAATTATTAGTTTATACTAGTATGACATAGTAGCCTAATAGTTGAAAACATGTTTTTCATTCTAAGAGGTCACAAGTTCAAATCTAAATGGGCATAGAGCATATATAGAGTATGTACACATGTGTAGAAATTATAATTTAAATCATTGCATGGTCATGAGTCCCTTATCCCACAAAGAAAAAGACTCATATGTTGAAATGTGATGACAAAGCAATGTAAATAATGTAATTATAGGTAAATTTGGTTTATTATTGATCAGTCAATTGTATAACAAGAAGGAGTTATTTAAAAAAGTAACCCATATTAATTGGGATTTCCCGAGAGGCTTGTATCATGGAGAGTCATCTTTGATTAATGAAGATTTCCAATATCTTACCTTGTGGAGATTTTCTTGACACATTGTCAAGGTTTTACCACGTAAATTCATTATATTTACTTGTGTCTGTTTATTTCAGTTTCCTATTCATTTTCTCTATATTTCTTTCTTGTTTAATGAACTCCTGAGACCAACAAGTGGTATCAGAGCTAAGGTGGAGTTGGGATCACATTGTGATACCATTTTGAAGAGCTCATGAGCATGTCTGTAAAAGACAAATTTGAGGCACCACCTCTGACGGAGAGAAACGGTCATTGTTTAGAAAACCCTACACATCAGAGCTCACTGGATAAATTGTTGCGGTTTCCAAATATCACGTCCACGTTTGGAGAGAAGCTATGTTGGAGAGAAGTTGTATTACAAATGGAGAGAATCCACATTAAAAGTAGTCATTGCCACCAAGAAAGGAGAGGTGCAGTTTGATTGTTTGTCATGTCCACCGAGAAAGGAAAAATCTTATTAGTTGAGCCTCTTGTTAGAGGGAAGATCCTGAGCTGGAGTATCCATTGTTTTTTCAAAGTCGTTTAGGGCCTCAAAATAGCGCCGAAAGTTTAGGACCCGAAAAACTGCTAAAAATAATAAATTGTGCTACAATTAAGGAAACTGAAAAACTAAATGAAGCAGTGGTGGGGGTCCATGTGGAATTGGCGGGTGGCCACCAATATCCACTTGGATCATTCCTCCCCCCTTAGGAGGTAGCGGTCCCCATTGCGTTGAGTTCCTCCATGAGATGAGGAAACTTCTATTGAACTTGGTCCCTGGTGAGCCACTTGCCCTGGTGAAGGAGTTGGCCTGCTTTGACAACTCAATACAATTGGATCTTCTGCTAGCGAGTGTGCTTGACCTGCGCGTCCATGATCCTGTCAGTTGTAGCTTATTCCATGTAATTTGGATTTAATTATGTTGGTGTGAGTTGTTCTGCAATGTCAAATTTGTCTAGTAATGGTGGAAAGTATGGCCGAAGGCGGTCACATTGAACATTGGGTGCAAGCCAAGGAATGGGGGAATGTTGAGGTTAAATGCATTATCCCCCATAGCCTTGGTAATGGTGTAAGGATAATATTGGAGTGGTCTGAGTTTCTGATAGGCTTCGGTAAGGCGTTCCTTTTGCAAATGCAACTAGATTTTGTCGCCCACCTGAAACTTGTGTGGCATCCGATGTTGATCATGTCGCTCTTTGTACTTGGCATTTGATTTCTCCAGAATGTCATGGACCTACTGGCAGATATGTTGGATGTGCTCAATGAAGTTGTTTTCCTTATATGTTTCGGACTAGACATGAGTTGAATCTACCTGAGTAGCTTCAAATGGCATGGCCACATCAATGAGACATAGTGGTTAGAATCCCAAGCCCACCTGAAAAGGGTTGTGGCCAGTCGGGTTGTGGAGAGCCCAGTTATAGTTGTGTTAAGCATAGGGGAGGCTCTCATCCCATGTGTGTGGATGCTTTGATTTGTACATGTATAGAATATGTACGATCATCTTGTTGGCAACCTGTGTCTAGCCATTAGTTTGGTGATGGAAGGCTATGGAATTTGCGAGTTTGGTGTCTAGCATCAACCAAAGACTAGACCAAAATGTATTGAGGAACCTGTTGTCCCGATCTTAGATGATAAACTGTGGGATCCCAAAGTGTACCCACACTCGTTCAAAGAAGATTTTAGCAGTGGCTTCCATTGTGATATTCTTCTTGCAAGCTGCAATAATGTCCCTCTTCGAGAACCAGTCAACGACCACAAAATCACAGTCGTTTCCATGCTTAGTAGAAGGAAGGCCCGACATGTAATCCATGGAGATGGATTCCCAAGGTTGACTATGGGTACGCAATGGGGTATATAGGCCTTGCTTCTTGATGGTCGATTTGGCAATGGCGCAGGTAGTGTAGGATTTGATGTGCTTCCAGACATCCTGTCGAAGATTGGGCTAGTAGAAATAATTCTATAGTATTGCCACCATTTTATCGACCCTGAAATTCCCAGCAACCCGACTTTAGTGTGATTCCCAAATCATCTTGGCACACTTGCTTGAAGGAACAAAAAGGTGGCCCATGTGACATAACAGGGCATCTTGGAGGTGAAAAGTTGGAACATTCTAACCCTCTAACAGTGTCTGGTATGTGTGGCCAAATTCTGGGTCACTTTTGCAGAGAAGTGGCCAACTAGAAGTCTCGTTCCCACAAGAGTTGAGCACGGTGGTTAACATCATGATCGGTGGTCGACTGAGGAAATATGCAACATTATTAGTGTTTCCCTTCTTATACTTCATATTCAAATGGAATTGTTGCACATATGTTGACCACTTCTGATGGCGATCATTTTGCAACTTCCCTTGGGTCTGTATGAACTACAACAGTCGGTGGTCTATGTGGATGACTGTTTCCTTGCCCAAAATGTAAATGCTTGCATTGTCAAAAGGCCTACACAATGGAATACATCTCTTTGTCATAAGTAGGATACTTCTGAACTGTGTCTGAAAGTGTCTCACTGTGATATGCCACTAGATGCCCATGTTGAGTAAGGACTGCTCCAATATCATAGTTAAAGGCATCTGTCTCGATCTCAAATGGTTGTTGCAAGTCGAGTAATGTGAGCACTGGTGCCCAGCAGAGGCGATGTTTCATCTTTGTGAATGCCTTCTGTTGAGGTCTAGACCAAAATAATTTTCTTTTTTCTCCTCACTTGGTGACTTGACTCAGGGGCCAAGTGATATGAAAAAATCCCAACATGAACATGGGATAGAAGTTGGCAGGACCTAGAAATCTATAGATCTCTGTCAGAGTGGTTGGAGATGGCCAATCCTGAATATCTTAGATCTTGGATGGATCCAGATATTGATCCTCGGTCATGCCAAAAGTGAATTTCTCCAAATTGGCACATAACTTGTTTTGCTGCAGTGTTTGGAGAACCTGTTGAATGTGGTGGAGGTGCTCTTCCCAACTCTGGCTGAAGATCAGGATGTCATCCAAGTATATCACTCTAAACGAGTTGGTGAATGGCCACAAGGTGTCATCCATTAGCCTCATGAAGGTTGTGGAAGCATCCATCAACCCAAAAGGCATAACTAACCATTTGAAAAGGCCCTGCTTAGCTTTGGAGGCATTCTTCCACACATCGAAGAGTTCAATTGGTACTTGGTGATATCCTGACTTTAAATTGATCTTGTTGAAATATTTTCCCCCCTTCAATTGGTCCAGAAGGTCATGAATCCGTGGGATTGGGTACCTATTCCTGACAGTGATCTTCTTAAGTGCTCGATAGTCAATGCAGAGCCTCTAAGTCCTATCCTTCTTCTGTACCAACACGATCGGGCTCCCACATGGTGATGAACTCGATTGGATGTGACCTTTCTGCATTAGCTCCTAAATCTGCCTCTTGATTTCATCGTTCTCCAGAAGCGAGTGGTGATATATTCATCCATTAGGTAGCGGCGCACCTGGGGTCAGGTCGATGGAGTGCTTGACCTCGCAATGCAGAGGAACCTCTGTAGGGGAGGTGAAGATGTCCTCGTACTCCTCCAGAACCTTGTCTATCTATATTTGTCGTGCAGATGGACCATGTGTGGAGGTTGTGGCCACCGTCTTCTTCTTTCCTTGAGGGTGTATCATCAGGAAAACAAATTTCGTTGTTTTGGAAATGAGCTTACTACATTGTTTTGCAGTAACCAAAGAGATGGCGGTAGGTGGTGCTACCTCATGTATCGTGTACAACTTATTTCCCAAAGTAACAATAACAACACGAGGCCTTGATTCATACACAACATGTCGCTTCCACAGGTATGATTGGCCTAATAATACATCACAAACATTGAGGGGAGAAATGTCACACAATACCTTATCCATGAAGGGCTTGATGTTGTATGGAAGGCGACATTGCTGGCTCATACAAAGATCCCATCCTTGTTGAAGCCACCCGATGGTGTACGGTTGTGGATGTGTTGTGGTCGGTAAGCCCAATTGCTTCATGACCTCTGTCTAAATGAGGTTCTTTTGGCTCTCGCCATAAAAAATGAACTATAGCAGGGATCCCTTTACCCACATCTGGGAGTGGAAGAGGCACTCCTCCTCCTCTGGATCTTCAGGTTCCTCTTTTTGGATCTTCGTGGTGGCAACGGTGGCATTAGGCTCCGCATCGATAATCGTCTTCCCTTTGTCATTCCCCTTGTTGAGTTTTGACTTAGATTTTGAACCTGCATTTGATTCTAAAGCCTTTAGCTTGGCCAACAGTGACTGGCCAGACACTCACTTGTGTTGTGAGTGGAGCTCTTATGGAACTCTCACCACTTTCCCGTGTCCTTTTTCAGCTTTACAGCGCTATTCTTTGCTTGTGGTTTTGACGGGTTGTCCTGGGCCACCCCACCTTGGCTTTGTCCTTTGTTCTACAGTTTGGGGGCACCTTTCCCCTGCTTCAGATTCACAGATCCAAAGTCTCGCTTCTTCTGTTTAAAATTTTTCTCAATCTTGATGGCATACCCATATGCCATGCCAAGCGAGGAGATGTTTAAAAATTCTATTTCATTCTGGATGTACCTTTGTAGGCAGCCCAGTATTTGAGTATCAAATGTTGCTCGAAATCCTTGATACCCAACTTTGTGCGAAGGGTATGAAACATATTAGTAAACTCTAAAACGTCTCGATCCCTTCCCTGCCGCAACGTGGTCCACTTTATGTATTGATCCTCATAGCTTCCGGCAGGGTAGTACTGCTCTTTGATGGCAGGCCGGAATGAATTCCAAGTGTGTGCGGCTGAAAAAAGTGAGGTCTTACTTTCATCCTTTTGCACGCAAGAGGTTTCCCACTAGTCCTTGATGTGGGGGGCGACTTTGAGAAGAGCGAAAGTAATATTTTCCTGACCGAAAAAATCATGAACAAAAAAATACCCTTCTAGCATATTTAACCATTTCTCTACAACTTCTGCATCTATTTGACCCTTAAATATGGGAATGTCAAAGTTAACTTGTACCTTAAAGGGTGTGGCGCTTCCAGAGTAGCTGTTGGAAGTAGATGTGTCGCCCTTGGGTAGTCGCTGAAAGATCTTGGCAAAGTTATCCATCATCACATTACTTTGTCACTCGAGGGCCTCTTTGATCAAGATTTTGATAGGATCTCCTACGCCCTCGTCTTTATTTTCATACACCATGGGAGGCCATCAAGATTTTCGAGGCTGGTCTTACAAAGGTTCGACTAATTCAAGCCCTAACTCTTTCAGGACATGCAAGAAAAAATAGAGAAAGAGCAGACCACTCTGATATTGTTGATCCAGATTTAAACAAGAATGCAATAAATTACTTAAATAAACATAGATACAAAGATACAGTAGAAATAATACTTCATTTCATTAATGCAGAATACCGAAATATGCTTACAAAAAGAAGGAAATAAACTAGCTCGGGTGATGGTAACTTATCTCTGAGAAGAGATGTGGCAGCTACATGCCTTTGAACTACCTTATATGAGGCTCAAGGGCCTTTTTATTATTTAACAATAAGAGAAAACCCTAAACAACCAAAACCCTAACCCGAGGAGATGTAACACCAAACGTTTATGGGCCCCATTGGGGTGAGTTGGACAACCAACTTCTTGGGGTTGCAACTTGGTCATATTATCTCTATTTAACGTGCATGATAACCCATTCGAAAGATATCTCTGAGGATTATGACTGAAAAGACGATTTTAAACAGAAAATAACTGGCGGTAGATTTCCAAAAAAACATCATTTAGGAAGGTCGTTTAGGGCATCAAAACGGCTAAAGAAGTTTAGGACCCATGAAACTACTAAAAATAGTAAACTGTGCTACAATTAAGGAAACTGAAAAATTGAAAGAAGTGTTGGTGGGGTTCCAAGTGGAATTGGCGGGTGGCCACCAATATCCACCTGGATCAAGATCAAACTGTGGATTGCAGTAAATCGTAAAGACTAGGAGATAGGAAATGCTTAGTTATGCCCTAGTGATTCAATGATTATTGTTGCAAAGCCTCGTTTTATGGATGACGATGAGGTGGTGTAGCCTCAAGAAGTCTTGGTTCATTTTTGGTTATGATTCCCACATTCATGCTTAGAATATGGCACATGGGTGATTGGATGAAGAGAGAATTGGCTCAACCAATCAATGGTTGGGTGGAACATAATAGTCCCATAACGAGTTGGCTTTTGCATTCATTAATAGGAGTTCCTTTCCCTAGTATTTAATTTACCAGAGTATTGGATTATATGTGGCATTTAGGGATGGTGTATCCTCATTATTTCTGTTGTTTATATGCCAGTTATGAATATGTTTTATGATAGTGAAAATCTACATTTATCATCATGTCTTGATTTGTAAATGATTAAGGAATAAATACATGACTTATTAAATTATAATGTAGCTAATGTGATAAGGCATCAACTCTTCTTAGTGATTCTCAGATAACTACAAGACCCATATGCTTAGATATGTTATTATGACCTGTATAATGTATATCTGTGACGTGTTTGATGAAATGTATGTCATGGCTAGTAGTGGTCTAGTCAAGTCTTTGTTCAATAATTTTCATTGGCATCATTGTCTCTATGTTTATTTTCATTTCTATAAATTCCATGAAGCTCCGGGAAATCACTGGGTACTAGCCCTGGAATTTTGCCTTAAATCTCGTAGTTCCCTACATGGCACTAGTAGAAATAGGCTACAGTGGCACTTAGGAAATCTCATGGGAGTGACTAGGACCCTCAGTTGCTTGGAGGGTTGAGCAAGGGAGTGATTGGGGCTCTAGGTCCTTGAACTATTGAGTTTCCTCAAAGGTTGGTCACCTAGAAAGGTGGGGTAACTCCTAGACGTTATGTAGGATGTGTGGATGGTCAATTTGGTTGTGTTTTGTTGGTTCCACTTCATTAAGGTGACTGAGGAGGATGAATCAAATCATAGGATCATCTCTTGACATGTTTACCCCGATTGGCCTATTACTTGGGTAGATGTGGGAGGAGGGTATAGAGTAATGAAGGAACATATACCACAAAAATATAAATAATAGTCCTACGACATTCATGATACATGCATGCAAATGTGCTGACCCATCAAGCTTCATATATTAAGTGGAAGTGTCAAGATATACAAGTATAATGCTGTCACACTAGCCCCAATAGTGGAACATTATGTCACCACTTACTCCTCCAACGAAATATCTTCTCTCCTATGCAATGCTAGAGAATCCAATTGAAGTTTAAGTCCCAATAGTGATATTTGGTTGAGTTATGAGGGTTTATTTATAAGAATATAGGTGAATCTCCACCTCCCATGTGACTCTCGACATCCCTCATGACTCTTGAATTTCTACAATGACTTTTCAAATTATTACATGACCTTTGAGATTTTATATGTCTTTAGAATTCAATTGTGACTCTTCCTATTCCATGTGGGACCCTTGGTCTTCCATATATTTAAAATTTTCTCATTTTGGTGAAATTATACAATTAAATTCCACAAATGATGTGGTAAGATATTATGGCACACGTGACTCTTGAGATGACTCTTGACAATGATGACATTTGAAATTCATGATGATGTGGAATCGCCAAGCTTATCCTTGTGTCACTTTCTTTGCATCTCCATCATGGATATTTCATGTGTTTCATCTTCATTCTCCAAGGGCTTGATCAATAGGGAGCCTTCATGTCACCTATATCTTTAATCTTATGTGGTAAGCTAGTGTCCCTTTATCTTCTTACTTGATAACTTCTTCATGGTTCCATATTCACAAGTGTCTTCTCATATGAACTCCTTCTCTTCCTCTTAGAGCATCATCGTGTCATGTTAAGATTTAGTACCTGCAAGTGGAATCCACATGATAAGACAAGATTAGTACCGAAATATCAAGTATAATGGTATTGATCTGTGTCAGGATGGTCTTCATTAGAACTTACACCCACTCTATAATCTCATAGATAATGGTCTTCCCTCACCATATACTTTGAGCTACCAATTTACCCATTTAAAATGTAACTCCTTTTGATCATCATTGGCGTAGTTGTAATATTGACAATATGGCATACTTAACTTGTCGAGGCTTCCACAAGAAAATTTGTCAAGTAACAACATCATTCTATGGATATAACTCCATCAATTGGTTACTCAACTTTTGATTATCTGTTAGTTTCTAGGTAGGCAATCTAGATATGAATATATTCAGAAGTCAATCATACAACTTGACCTCTTAAACACACAAATATAAGAATTGATGTTCCTGAAATTGGGACTTCCAGCTTATATCAAGAACCACCATCCCTTTTTCAGACACATAAAAATAACTTGTAGCTATGGCTTCCCACTTATAATAGACTATAGAAATAATTAAATCAACATTGTGTTCATGGGGCTTCCAGAACTACTGACTCAATTATGTTTCTTTGTCGATCAAATGGTCCTTCACAATTAATTACAAATAAAAATAAAATCACAATAACTTTGTATACCACGGAATAAATATCAAATCCATATCACACAATAAGACTGCATATAGGATCAAACAATAAATTTCTAGGTTCCAAACTGAGATGCCCTTTTCCATGTATGTCCATATCCTCACATGGTTGAAGCTCAATATTCAATGGTCATAGCGAGAGGACTCAAAGAATGAGAGAATTCACCTTCACCGGATTTTACTATGATTAATTGGTCTTCAGTACATCTTTGAACCTGATGTTTGACTCAACAATTTGATGCCATAGCACATTTGTAACACGATCTTGGTTATGGATTGTTTCTCCTTATCTTCTTCCCATATTTCCTCCATAGGCAACCGTCACTTATCATGGATATGTTGGTTCTCATCCCCATGGATATGATTCATTCTCGCATGCCCTCCATGTTTTTTTTTCTTTTTTATCTCCTCATAAATTAGGCATCATCCGTAGTCCAATCAATCATCCCATGTTGGATCTGGTCTAGCTAAACATATGCAATCTTCCTTTTCTTTAAAGTTAGTTGCATATCACCCATAAATTTGGGGTTCCTTTCCTCCATTTCCCAAACTCGACTGGAAAATCCAGAGAATGATAATATTTGTGGGAAACTGCATCAGTGGAGTCAAATTCAACAAATATTGTAGATAGTATTCTCAAATTTGAATTGTCTTAGCATTTATGATGTGCATTAACTATCTGCATTGGATCTACCACCGTAAATTGTTGCTTCTCTTGCATGAGAGTCCTAACTATCCTTGGATCCTGGAAAATTGTGATTTCTTTAGACATAAACAATTGTGCACCTTGGATTATCGTGGAGAGGCATTTAATATAGTTGGATGTAGACAGATCTCTCCAATACTGAACAATGATATCAATGGCACTCAACTTCCCATAAATCCCTACCATAATCACACAACACTACTCACAACATACAGATCTACAACCAAAATCACAAATCTACAAAGTGGAGAAATAAAGTTCACAATATAAACATACTCTCATATGTCTATAGTAATATATGTACAGAGAACCAATCGTCATATCTCTTCTATCTTCCCGAGCCCTCTCATGAGGGAGCAAAGCTGAAATGGGCTCTCATACTGACTTATAAAATGAAATGAGAGAGTGAATATATATTTACTCACAACACAAATCACACTATATTTTATTGATCACATAAGAAATTATATATATAGGAAGATTACTAGCTTCTAGAAGGTAAACCTATGACACAGACATGACTCAGATACAACTCACATACATAGGAAAACAATGATTTCTAAAATAACATCTCATAACTCACTCACAATGACAACCTATAATACACATGTAAACATTACTTTCACTCAATTAATTGTTAATATTACAACTCTGTACAAAACACATAGGGTAAAAGTATTTCGTCCTTCCCATTAAGACAACACATAGGGTAAAAATATTTCGTCCTTCCCATTAAGACAACTATGGCATTCGTCGTGTCTTGCAAAGTGATGATTAACTATGGTATTTCGTCCTTCCCCATTAAGACAACTATGGGATTCGTAGTGTCTTGCAAAGTGATGATTAACTATGGTATTTATTGTAGGTTGGAAGTAATATTGAAAATTTTATTGTGAATATGGTAGGTTATGATTTTAGTTAAAGGAGTAAATTTTTTTATTTGTCTGTTTAGATTTTTTTTTTTTTTTTTTGGGTTAAATCATAAGATCTTGTTTGTACGGTATTTGTTATATTTTTAGTGTTATAAGATAGCTTTCCGGATTGACATGGACATCCCTAAACTAGTTCAAATCTGTTTGGTAGGTTGTTAGATATATTTTGAGTATTGGAAGATAGTTACTTAAATTGATCTGGACATCTTTAAATTAATCCAGATTCACCATCATTAATATATATCTATATATATATATAAATAATTAATTAACATATATAATTTATAAATTGATTTGATGTTCAAATATATAGGTCTAGCTACGGTTAATTTATAAATTGATAAATGTGGGTGAATATCTATTTTTCATTGTTGTACATGCGTCATATCATCTGTTTTTCATTATTGTACCTGAGTTGTATCATCTGTTTTTCATTATTGTACCTGATGGGTATCACCTGTTTTTTAATACGTAGAACTCAAGTGCCCTAGGAAAAAGTGACTTATTAATTTAGCAGCATGTATATTGAGTCATTTTTAAATTGGAACCCGTGATTTTGGTGGCATCTAATTGAGACCTATTGAATTGAACTTTAATTTGCAGACGTCATCAGAGGAAACCTTCTAGAACAGGGCAGAGTCACCCATGCTTCAAACCTCCTTCACAATTACTTTTTCCTGCCATACACTGTCACTTCCTCTCTATTTAATGAGTGGATGTCAATAGACAAGCAGCTCCCAGGGAGAGCCCGAGGCTCTGCCTTCCCTGGAGTGGCCGGTGTCATCTTCCATTCCTGCGCAGTCCCTTCCCGTTACTGAAAGAGAATTCATCTTTTTGAAGCTGCCATAGCCGACAAAACGGAGATATTCCGTGGGAGAAGCAAATACATAATTATTGCCAGTGGCAGTTCGTGAGAGCAAGCGTGAAGTCTTCATTGTCAATGGATATTGGTACACTAAGATTCCAGTGATAAAGACTTCAGACCGATTTCATGAAAATGGTGAGGGGAATTGAATGGTGAGGGGAATTGAATAAATTAAATTGAAGCTGAATCTGAAAGTTTATATTTGAGGCAGGTAAGCAGTAAGAAATAAAGTTAAATAATATATA
>APFE030247820.1:0-84422 GCA_000404065.3 Pinus taeda | reverse complement strand
TAATAAATAAATAAAAATATTACTTCAAATAATTTATTATACGATGAAAAAGCTATATTTTTTATGTGAAATAATTAAAATTTCATGAAATAATAAATAAATGAGATTTTATTTCGAATACTTTTTATTTGAAATAATTAAAATTTCATGAAATAATGAATAAATGAGATATTATTTCGAATAATTTAGTACATATAAACTTTGTGATGAAAAAACCAAACACCATAAATCAACACTAAAATATCAATGTCAAAATCATTTACATGGACTTCACACAGGGGATTGGAAATGAATTAGAATGACAAGAAATTGGAGGATGCATTGGATGCCACCCAAATAACGAGTTTCAATTCAAAAGTGATTCAATAAACATGCTGCTAAATTAATAAGTCATTCTCTCATTATGATGTCAAACAATGAAAAAGGATGATACGTCGTCGGTACAACATATAGATTTGATTACAATCATCCATCAATTTATAAATTAATAATGCCTATCAATTTATAAATTAATAGTGGCTGCTGAAATGAGGAATTTTCAATATTACTTTCCAACATATGATAAATCCCATAGGTCAATATTACTTTCCAAGACACGACGAATTCCATAGTTGACATAATGTCTAAGGGCGTTCCCATCCGTATTGGATGCTCCATACTTTATTGTTTCGTGAATTTCTTAATCACTCGGCACAAATCATGCCCAGGATTATGGTGTTGGAGTCCTACTCAACGCCATTGAATCTCCTTTTAACTAGTAGATTTTATTGGCTTTTCCAGGCAATAAGCATGCCAACATTGTCCGTCGAGTTGTAGGATTTGTGACGGTCGAAAGTGATAAGTGATTTGAGTTTATTAAAAAAAAATTCAAAAATCTTATGGTAATAATGTTTGAATAATGTTTTTAATAGTAAAAATAGATTAGCATTATTGAAATTTGAAAATTTGACAACTAACATTCCTACTATTTTATTAAAATATTACTAAAATTTAGCAAAAAAAATCTAATTAACTATGGCAATAAAAAAGCAAAACAGTCTTAACCGGAAATCCTACTCAATGCCATTTATTACCTTTCAATGACTAGATCATTCATCTTTTAGATTTTGCTAGTCTTTTTTACCAGGTACGCTCAAATAAGAAATTCCTACGTACTTCGTTAAAAAAATGTGTTCCCTAAAACATAAGTGAAAAAAAAATGTGTTCCCTAAAACATAACTTAAAAATACTATGGGAAGTTTAATTAAAAATACCATAGAAATTATGGATCAGAGAAATTTATGTTTTTTATTTTATTATTATTATTTTTTCTAATTTCAATTTTTATTTTAATTTTATATTGTTTTATTTTTATTAAGTTAAAATGTTAAATATTACAATAGAGAGAATTTTGGATACAATATTCATTTTCCTTATAAAATTTAATGAGTGTTGATGTTTGTGCATTTATTCGATAATTAAATAATGAAATTTATTTACAAATTTGTGTTTTTCTTTTTTTCTTTCTTTATATAGTTTACAAATTTTGGTTTATACTAGTCTAGTATAGTGGCATAATTGTTGAGAACATGTTTCTCGTCCTAAAAGGTCATTGGTTCAAATTCAAAGGTGCATAGAGTATGTATAGAGTATGTACACCTTTCTAGATATTACAATTCAAATCATTGCATGGAGGTGAATCCATTATCGCACAAACAAAAAGGTCTCATACACGAATTTGAAGTCCCTTTTCCTACAAAAATTTATAAGATTTATAATTTAAAGCTTAAATATGTAAAATGAAATCAAAAAACAAGTAGAGTGAAATTCTAAATAACACAAAATGAAATTAGCACACATTCTAAAATGCATTCACATAACTAAATGGATAATTCATATTACAACATTGTAGAAGATAGCACATGTCCCAATCCTACAACAACCTCATTCATGTCCATTAAGACCAAAATCATTTGTTTAGTGTCAAAGGCCCCTTTTTCATGCGTTGGAAATGGTCAGGATTATGATACTTATTTTTATTGTGAAAATCACATAAATAATTCCCATATTTATAGTGATAACCATTATTGATACCATATGACCATAAGAAATTTGTAAATACAACCTAAGTCCCTTGTTTTCCTCCAACAACCACATTATATGCAGCAAATCTCATATCACATGTATTGTAGGAAAAAATATTGTGGGACCGAGATGCCACTTCATGGTGAAATATTATCTTGAAAAAAAAAAAATATTACTTCAAAATGATTACTATAATTATTTGAGTTCTAGTTCATAGCTATTAAGCTTGAGAGGAGTAATTTTGGGTCTAAATTCCTTATTCTCTCCACAGGCCATGTTATACACTTTGAGACCAATTTTTATTATGTCAACTTTACAGATGGTTCTATAGATCCCCCCAAAATGGCGATGATCCCCCGGAAAAGTCTGGTGTGATTGTTCCAAGTCTAGTTAATGAGTCTTAATCTTGAGAAGATTCAAATAAGACGTTGAAATCTTATTTTCCTTCCCTTACCACATTCAATGTCCTAGATGAATTGCATGATGCACAAAACCTACTAATAGTACTAAGGTCCAACTCAAAGTCTTTGAGACCTATATTTTGTGATTAAAACTCATGAATGAAATTCATACTGTACTAAGATGTAAAATTATGATTCAAGGCCTTTTCCATGGCCATTAAGAATGAAAATATTTGTTTGATATGTAATTTCATTGTTTTTCTCCCATTCCAATGGTAAGGTGTATGATAACCATCCTTATTGTGGGAAATATACTTGTGGTGACCATATTCCTAGTAAGAGGCCAATCTAAAAACCTAATTACATCACTTGTAGTGGTTTAAGGTTTCATTAATGGTATATTTAAATCCGGGTGGGGATATCAATGACATTACAAGGGTTTTAACATTAGGTATGGCTCACGGGCTCCTTTACATTACTAGGGAATAAAACTTCACCTTAGTCCATAAGGGAATATTTTATGTACCAACTCCCAAAAACAACACCTTGAACCCTAGACATGACCTATGAATGATATTCTTCAGCTATTAGTGTGGATATTAATGAAATCAAGAATATTTCAACCTTAGCTATTAATTAGAGGCCCGACATAGTTTTGGGAGGAATCGCAAATCTATGACAACTCGTATTGATATCCCTCTTGTAAAGCTCATTGTTTATATTTACTCTTGTAAATGTCACTGTGTATATTAATTCATGTAAATAATGCATAAATATAAATTTTGGAGGAGTCAATATCTATTTGGAGACTCAGGAGGAGGAGTTGCTTGTGAAATGACTAAACCCAAACCATTTCAATTATGCATGTGGCATGTTCCCTGACTGAAATAAATAGTCTCCACAACAGACAGGAAGGTGGAGTGATGCGGGATCATCACCATGTTGAACCATTTCTTTACAACTTGACAGAGACACCTAAATTGTAGAAGAAGAAATTTTGTTTGGTTGTTTTGTATAAATTAGAAATTAGAAGAATGTGTTATATGGTCCGGTGTTTTTGTTCTAGAACATTTAGTTGTTAGGATATTTTCCCATATGGGATTATGTAAAAATAGCAGGTGTTTGGTTAGCTATCTGGTAGTTTTAGAGTGCTACACAATTTTCGAAAATCATCTCTTTCTTTGAAGATATTTTCTGAGCATTGTTAGTGTACATAGGGATTTTGTATAAGAAATGAGCATATCTGCATAATAGTTCTCAAGAAGGGATTCAGAAAAGAGGTTTATAAGATCCATTGTATATATTTGTTTAAGAAATGAATTTTTTATTTTCCTGTTATTTACACACGTTCTCCACATAACCACCCAATATGTTGAACTCTACCAATTGAAAAGTTCATTGGGTCTAGTTGTGGCAATTTGCAGGTTCAATTAAGGACTTGGCCATATGTTACCAAGAGTGAGAGACCATAAGTTATAATAATGTTGGTCTGTTCGATTTGCTTTGGTTGGATATAGCGCTAAAATGAGAGGTCTAAGTTATGATGAATGTTATTAATTAATCCATGAAACACCAGATTTCATGGTTTAGAGGTAAATTTTTGATGAATGTCTAAACGACTATATTTAAGAAAATCGTTAGCCCACAATTGTCACACAATAATGCAAAGTCACTTCATGAAGAAAAGAGAATTCAGGTGATAGGATTTCGACGAGGATCCAATTGTTATATGATTTAAGTTTGACTCTGAAAAGGGGCTCAAATATAGTCACGTATTGAATTGAAAAGAAGTCGATAAGGATTTAAGGTTCCATAAATTTCTCTATGATCATTAGCAAAAAGAGACGAGAGAGGAGTCAAATAGGTAAGTCCTTTATTTTCGATATTTTTCGTGATCATAAATTAACGAAGCGCTCCACAAAGGAGGAAGTCAGACCTTGACCTAAGTTTAAATTCATAGCCCAAAATTAGGCCAAACGCCGACGTCTCTATACCTCTCAACCTCGACTTGGGCTGGATTCATTGAAGAAGGATGTTTGTGGGTTCATAGTAGGCTAAAATTTGGTAGGAGTTTGAATGAAGCGAATAATAGGGAGAGGGTCGACTTGTCACTCTAGTGTGAATCCCTCGAATTTCATTTATCCCAGGAAGGAAACTCAATAATAATAGAGCATTATCGACTTTCGCTTATGTGCATATGGACTCAAATTTATAATATAAAGGATCGGCACTATATAAACGTGGGTAAATAATTTTGTAAAAACTTTATTTATTTATTTTTTAATATGAAGTCACTTTTAAATAAAAAATGGTTCCCATAACGTTATACGCGATCTAGGATTTAGTGCAAATGAGGAAATATTTTCACCAAGAGATTTTAAGCTTGTAGATTTTGTTTTGCACACACTCTTTAAAAATAAAAATAAAAATGGTGTAAATAAAGGAAAGGCTACTACCTCACAAAATGCAGAATCATGGATTAATAAGTAGGACACCCAAGGGGCCTGCTATCATTGGGTATCAAAGATATACAAATCAAAGCTGCAAAATAGACCAAAGTAGTAAACTAAGGAAGACTATAGGGTAATGTGATTTCAGTGAATGTTTTGTGGGAAGAAGAACAAGCAAAGAATCTTGTAGTTAGTGAACAACAGAAGGGACTAGAATAGAGAGGTAATCAAATCTTTGTTTATTTAAAGATTACTTGACAGTTTCATTATTTTGTAAAATATAGGGTTGAGAAGCAAGGCCCAAAGGTAGAGGGAGAGGATACAAGCGAAGAAGATATGTTGAAGAGGGGCAAAGATATTAGAGGAAAGAGAAACTTTGATAGTGTAGAAAACAAGGGAGAATTCCATCTAATTGTTGAGATGGACATAGGTAGAATAATACCATCCAATGGCAGAACTAGGACAACTGAGATATTAAAATCTTAGAGGAGAACTAGGAAAGTATAGTTGATTTTATATTTAGCTAAGAAAAGTGTGAATGAAGGTAGTAGTATATACAATAAAGAGGTTATTCAAAGCAAGGTGAGCATGACAAGCTTTTCTCACAAAAAGGAGATGAGTTAGATTGATGTAAGCACCCCTTCTATCTACCTGATTTCACCGGTTGCTAGGATAAACATGAGCTGATGGTTACTATGACATGAATTGACATCATAGATCACATTAAGGAAATGGAGTCAACAATGTGAAACCTTATTGACATTCCTTGGGAGCTAAAGGACCCACAGGACCTAAACAACCACTCCCCATGTCCAAACCCTTAGTTCACTTGCACTTTAAGTGATCTTGACTCCCAATCGCTTGCATAACAAGGCAAGACAAAAAATGTAACCCTCCATTCACATGGATAAACCTGTCTCCTAGCGACTACACTCTAGATTTCTTCGTTATAAGCATGCAATCGCAGAATCCCAACCACTTTCTTAGGACTAGTATCAAGACCTCTGACCAAAACTTGATAGAAATTTCCAAAATGATGAATGACACAAGGAAAAAGCCATTAATGAAAAACTTATTCAAGAACTTGACCTAACCTAGCCTAACCATGACAAACATTTTGTCAAACACATTGTGAACATGTAATCTACAGGTTATAACTGCATATATGAACATAGGTGGCTCCTACTTATCTGAAAATCATCAGGAAGGTTTAATGCCCTCTCACAATACCTACAATGGCATCTATTAGGTCATGCATTCAATAGCCATTTATTTACTAATCAAAATATGATGGGAGCCATAAATAGAATCTATCATAAACCCATGCTTATAACCAACATATAGCAATAATAATAACAATGGTAGAACAACCATAAAAGCCACATCATAACAAGTAAATTTACACATAAAATAAAATAGAAAAAGAGCTCTTATTAACATATGAAAAATCCAACCAAGTCAGGGACTTCCACGTACCACTTGACCATAGATTGGGCTAAACAAGATATTTCTTTAAGCCAATCACCCTTGTCTCATATTCTAGGCATGAATGTGGGACTCACAACAAAATAACCAGGCTTCCTCAGACTTTAGTGCAATCATGCCAAAACCGAACAAGGGATGTCTAGGCCCTAAAAAAGCACCTACACAAACAAGATTTACCACAATATTTCCATTACCATTCAAGGTATTCCTACGTCCAAACAGAAAACATACACTACCAGGCTTTACTGTGATCCTACCAAAACCTGTCAAGGGATCACTAGGCCCTAAACAAACTTGGATACCTCCATATTTCTTCGGTAATACCTTGAGGAAGTTTCCTGTCTCTACCCTTAGGCTTTACCGCAATCCCACCATAACCGGGTAAGGGATTCTTAGGCCCTTGGGAATTTTCATGACACCACCTCAACCATTTCCGAAACCAACCGATAATCCAAAGCTCAACCAAAAGAAGTAACCCTATCACACCATGGCTATTAGGAAATGGAAAGGAAAAGTTGAAACCATGGTCAAACCTGAAAAAACCCATGCCAATGAAATAAAGAGAACCAAATACACATGTGCATGCCAAAACTAGCAAGGGAATCATACATGCAACACGATACCCACAAGTAATCTTGTTTTAGTAGCTTGATCCAACTCTTCCTTGCTTGATCTTTGCTTCCTTTGCTTTCTTTTCCCTCATTTTCCTTCCTTCCTCCAATGTTAGAATGCTCCAAGGAAGATCTAAGTGTGCAAAAGTATGAGAGAGAGAGCTCTAACCCAAAACTGTAAAAAGTCTATGCACTGATCCTCAGAAGAATGTCTATCATTAAGGCCTCTATTTTCTTCAATTTCTGCTATCTTCCTTAAATTTCCTCATCAAATGCAACTTGTGACCTTTCACATTCATTTTCTCCTATTTTCCATTATTTTCATAAATAAAATGCCAATTAATGCCTCTTTGCCTTTTCAAATCCTTTTCCATTGTCATTGCCAATTTCCTTAGCTATAATAAACCAAATGAACACCCATAAGGAATTTTTTCCTGACATTCAACTTGGAATACCTATCCCATGACCTTGGTCTTATTTTTCCTTTATTAACTTTATTACATGAAATTTTAACCTAGGGCTATTACATACCCCTCTCCCTTAGGAGAACACCATCCTTGATATTTTATGACACCTACGACTAACAAAACCGCCAAAAACTAAACATACTTCCCATGGAACTTTATAACTTAGCTTGATGTTGTATTTACAATGAACATCATGCTTAAAAGAAAAACCAACATGAAAAACATGACAACATAATGACCATGTTTCTTATTGTAGCTTTATAAGATATCTCGTTGTGATATTTACAATTATAGCCATACATAAATATGTACAAATACCAAAACTATTTTTCCTCAATTGTAAAAAATGAAGGATATGTAGCCCGCATATGATCAACCATCTCCCATGTAGCTTCATTGGGCTCCAAGTGCTTCCATTGTACTATAACTTGCTTGATTTCTCAGTTGTGGAGCATGAGTTGTTTCTGCTACAAAATGTACTGAGGCTCCATCTGAAATTATCCTTCGAGCTCCACCTGCAATATAGACCAATCAATCACATGAATAACATATTTCACATATCTTTTATTCAATGGAACATGGAAAACATAATGGACTTTCACTGTCAGAGGAAGTAAAAATCTGTAAGCCACTCGTCCAATCCTGTCAAGGATCGTGAAAGGCCCACAATATCAAGGTGCAAACTTAGAACATGAACCAATCCTCAAATAGCTCATCTTTGGCTTGATGTGTAGGTACACATGTTCCCCAACCTGAAAATCCTTAAACACCCTATGTTGACCTACATAGATCTTTTGCATATCCCGCGCTTCCTTTATATTCTTCTTGATAACCTGCATTTTCTCTTCCATCTCTACCAACATGTCTGATCCTATCAACACCCTGTTCACTGGATCACTATAGTTGACGGGATTATTACAACTTTTCCCATAAATTTTGGATTTCCTCAAATAGACTCATCCACACTAACTCTTGATACCTGTTGTTGTAAGAAAAATCTACTAATGGAAGATATTCCTCCCATCTCCTCTATTGTTGCATAGCATACCTTCTCAAAATTTCCTCCAAAATCCTTTTGACCCTCTCTGTATGTCAATTTGTCTATGGATGATAATACGTAGTAAAGGCAAAGTCTGTACCCAAACCTCTAAATAACGCCTTCCAAAACCTGGAAGTGAACTTAGCATCTCTGTCTGACACAATATTCATAGGAATACCATGTAACCTCACCATCTCCCTCATGAAGGCTTGTGCTACCTTGCTAGTTGAATAAGCAGACTTAACCGCTATGAGGTGAGCTACCTTATTCAACCTGTCAACAACAACCATGATGGAATCATGTTTTCCAGATGTCCTCGACAAACTTGTAATGAAGTCCATGAAAATGGCCTTCCATTTCTAGTTTGGAATTGGAATCGGATGTAGTAAACCACATGGATGATTACACTCTGCATTTACCTGTTGACATATTTTCAAATAACCTCACTAACTACTCAGGCGAACTTTTTTTTACCTTCCTTATTATTTTTGGTCTAGTTAATACACCAAAAAAATAAGATGAAAGAAAGTCCAAATTGATGCCTTTTACCCCTCTTCTACAATATCTTTATTTACTATACACCTCTTATTGGCGATATTGAGAAATTTTTCTAATAGTTTTAATTTTTCCCTTATAGTAAAACAAATTTGTTTATTTTGCATAGAGATTATGGTGATTAACCTAGGTATCTATGCTCCTTTTTATCTCAAAAAAGTTAACTATACTTTCTTTATCACATATTCGTATAACAGTAACATTATTCACAACATTTACTTTCCCATGCATTTTCTTTATTAAAGTAGCTACCATAAGAGGCCTATTTATATACCAACATAGCCAGGACCACAACATAACAAAATTGTATGGTATGCATGCAACATTTAACAACTTTTCTAGAAGGACTAATTAGTTTCTCTCTTTTATTTCCTTTCCCATTACAGTTGTTTACCAATTAGTGAAAAAAATTCTCTAGCATTCTAATTGTCAAATAAATTTGCAACATCAAATACTCTATAACTCAAATAACCATAGCCCTAACCTTAATTTGTTATTGGGAAATTACTCTGGAGTTGAACACACTCTTCCCAGACCATAATCTTAATCCACCAGTGCTCCCCCAAGGTAAGATTCACTTACCATCGAAATAAACCCCCCATTGATTCCAAATGGTATGTTTTATAGGTTACCTTCCGAGCACAGTTTTTTGGGAATGTCTTACCTTTTTGGGTTTGCCAGCCCAACTGCCTAGGCCTTTGTGTATTGTTTTTTTGAAAAAAGGTACCTTCCGTACCTTTTTCTTTTAAAGGATGTCTTTTTCTCCCACAATGCTTTAATTCATCCCTAACTTAATAATATCCTCTAATAAGTGGTTTATTATGATCTTTTTGACCCATCATGATTAAATCTATTATTTTCCAATTATTTCTAGTTGGACTTTTAGGAGATTTTAGGGAAGGAATCTCTTGAGTAATTTTGAGCAATTTATTTCTTATTAATAATATACTAATCACATTACATTCACTTCTATTTGACTATATTGTTTCACAAATTCAACATGGTTTCCTTAGCCATCAAAACTAAAAATAGTTTGGCTCCCCGAATAGCAAATCATTTAAATAAAGAAAAGAAAAATATTACATCTATACTTATATTTCAAATCTCTCTAATTTTCTTAGTTTTATAATATTAATTTATAAATTTATTTGATGCTCAAATCTATAGATCTAGCAACTATTAATTTTTAGATTGATAAATACTGGGGAATATTTGATATGCAAATCTATAGGTTGTACATGCCAGTATCATTTGTTTTCTATTTGACATGATGAGAGAGTGACTTATTAATTTAGCAGCATGTATATGAAGTCATTTTTAAATTCGAACCCGTGACTTTGGTAGCATCTAATGCATCTAATTGAGACCTAATGAATTGAACTTTAATTTGCTGCCGTCTACTGAGTTTCTAAGTTAATTGCCTCATCAAACAAACCTTCTGGAACCGGGCAGACTCACCCATGCTTTCATTGACAACTAGTTTTTTCCTGCTATACACTATCAGTCGGTCTCTATTTAATGAGTGAATGTCAATAGGCAAGCAGCTCCCAAGGAGAGCCCGAGGCTCTGCCTTCCCTGGAGTAGCCAGTGTCATATTCCATTCCTGCGCAGTCCCTTCCTGATACTGAAAGATAATTAGTCTTTTTGAAGCTGCCATAGCCAACAAGACGGAGATGTTCCATGGCAGAAGCAAATACATAATTATTTCCAGTGGCAGTTCATGAGAGAGCAAGTGTGAAGTCTTCATTATCAATGGTTATTACTACAATAAGATTCCAGTGATATCATCAATGGTTATTACTACAATAAGATTCCAGTGATATCATCTCTATTTCTACAACCGCCCTTAGATATCTGTTATGCTTTTTACTGTTTCTCTTAGGGCTTATGATATCTGTTATGATTATATAACCCCAAAGTTTAATGAAGTAGCCCATGGTATAGTACGTGCTTTGAATTAGAAAATCTACAGATTGTCTGCTATCGTTTTATTTGAACTCTCTCTTTTTCAATTCTCATTAAAAACTTTGAATGTATATACAAATGATGCTTATATTTGCAACGACCTGATCTCAAATTATTCGGTATTTAGGTACGCATTTCCATATGGTGTTAAACAGCTGATTATACCAGTGGAAGCTATTAGTTAGTTTATCTAAGAATTCAAAGGAGCAACTTCAAAGTATAAAATACCTAAATCTTATTTATTAAATGTTACTGTCAACTCCAAAGCTTTGAAAAGTCAGCATGGATGTCTTTACTCTCATCTTTTTGCGAGTTTCCATTCCAGCCATATATGATAAAAACTTCAATTACATCCTTGCACAAAAGACATTGTTATGGCTTAGCGAGCTGCTCCTGATGTTAAAATGGTAAACCGATGTCCGCATCTGTAGTATTAAGAGACTTCAGAGACAAAATTTCATTTACTGGGTATGAATAAATAAATTAAATATGAAGTTGAATCTGAAAGTTTATATTTGAGGCTGGCAGGAAGTTAATTAAATTTCAAAGTAAAAAAATCCTTCCAAAAAATCAAATAAACTCTATATATTCTATAAATTGTTTGTGTATATAATTATATATTAATTAAACTTATTTTTTATACTATAGTTAGTTTTACTCTCAGTCTTTATTAATGCATAGTTATTATATATATATTAATATTTTTTAAGTTAAAATAATGCGTAAAAATGGGCCTTTGAGATAGAGTTCAATACCGGTACTTTTTTTTTTTCATATAATAATATTAAATTAAAGAATTCGATGTATTAATTTTGATTAATTAATTTAAAAAACTATAACTATTTTGAACAAATATATATATTATTTATAATATTCTTTAAAAAAATTTTAAAAAATATACTAAAATATTGAAATGAATTATTTTTTTAATATTAATTTATATATGTACTTGTGATTTCAGCGGATGTAAACGGAAATATCTATCTATAAAAATAATATTATATTTATTTATATTTTATAAATTAAAAATATGTTTTTAAATTAATTTAACTATATATAAATAAATGACATGATAATTATTAGAGTAAAGTAATAGAAAATACAAAAACATTAATTCAATTTCTTTATATAAATATAAAATATAATAATACGTTTATTAATTTTATAAAATAATAAATAAATAAAATATTATTTCAAATAATTATTACATGTTAAATTTTATAATGAAAAACCAATAACCATAAATCAAGGGTACTTTGAAGATGAAGCATACTTATTGGTTCGAAACACGTGGACCCAAATTTTTAATGTGACTTCTTCCAGAAAACTTTTTATACATTAACAGAAAAATTATTAAAATATCAATATCAAATTGGAAATGAATTAGATATTTACCAATATCGGTGGTTGCAAAATAACACGAAATTGGAAGATGCATTGGATGCCACCAAAATCATAGGTTTCAATTCAAAGGTGAATCAATATACATGCTACTAAATTAAAAAGTCACTCTCTCTTTATAGATTTGATTACAAGCATTTATCAATTTATAAATTAATAATAGTTGGACCTATATACTTTTTAAAAGGGATTTTCTTATTCAACCCTTCGAAGAAGTGTGGATCATATAAGTCCCATCATTACATCATGTTACATATGTTGCGTCATATGTTGCGTCAACCCTTCGAAGAAGTGTGGATCATATAAGTCCCATCATTACATCATGTTACATAAGTCCCTTCAATTTTGTAGGGAGCATGGAATTCACAAGAAATTTACAACAAGGTATACACCTCAACGAAATGGTGTCAGAGAAGGGAAGAATAGGACCATTATGGAAATGGAAAGTATGTTGAAGATGAAGCATTTTCCAAATGATTATTGGGCTGAATTTGTCGCTTGTGCAACATATATCATTAATAGGTGTCCAGCCAAAGGTGTCAAGAACGTGGTTCTCGAAGAGGCATGGAGTAGAAGAAAGCATGGTGTCACTCACATGAGAGTATTTGGATGTGTGGTGTATGGGCATGTCCCGGATGAGTAGAGGAAGAAGTTGGACAACAAGGGGGAGAAATGCATATTTGTTGGATATAGTGATGATCTAAGGCATAAAAGCTCTACAATCCACCAACCAAGAAGGTCATAATCAACAGAGATGTGCATTTCATAGAAGAGGAAGCATGAGATGGAGGTTTACAGAAGACAGTCAATGTGGAAACATGTATACCACATGAGGACAAAGAGGAATTGACAATAGCAAGTAATTCCTCAATAGTGACTCCCTCTACTCCTATTCAAGTGCAACAGAGCAGGAAGCAAGTAAAGTCATCAACAAATTATATGACAACATCACGCAGTCAAGAAAGTGCTTCTCCAAGCACGTCGCAAAGCACAATGCCAAGTGACATGTCAAGCCCATCTTCCGCAAGCATAAGAAAACCAAAATTTAGAAGTTTAAATGAAATTTATGAGCAAGATGAAGTTGATAGTAGCATTGGTCTGATTTCCTTATTTGCATTATTTTGTCATGTATATGACCCAATCCATTTTGAAGACACGATCAAAGAAGAAAAATGGGTTGCGACATTGGATGAAGAAATAGAAGCAATAGAAAAGAATGACACATGGGAGTTAGTGAAGCTTCCATAAGGAAAGGAAGTCATTGGAGCAAAGTGGGTCTATAAGACCAAGAGAAATGTTGAGGGGAACACTGAAAGATATAATGCGAGGCTAGTTGTCAAGGATACAAGCAGCAACGTGGAAGAGATTATGCGGAGACATTTGCACTAGTCGCAAAGATGGAGATAGTGCATACAGTCGTGTCAATTGTATTGCAACGTAGATGGAAAGTGTATCAAATGGACGTAAAATTAGCGTTCCTAAATGGAGTGCTGAAAGAGGAAGTATATATTGTGCAACCACCTCGTTATGAGGTAGAAGGCCAAGAAGACAAGGTGTATAGGTTGAGGAAGCTCTTTATGGGCCGAAGCAAGCATTGCATGCATGGTATAACAGCATAGATGCTTACTTGTTGGGAAATGGCTTCAAAAAATATGATGGAGAGCTTACTCTCCATATAAAAGAGAGTGATGGTAAGCTTCTTATTGTTGTTTTATATGTAGATGATTTGATTTTTACAGGTAGTGATGATTTCCTCACCATTGATTTCAAAGAGGTCATGAAAAGTGAATTTGAAATGACTGACATGGGGTTGTTAAGATATTTTTTGGGCATAGAAGTGAATAAAACAAATAAGCGTATTTTTATTTCCCAATAAAAGTATGTAGCAGACATTTTAGATAGGTTTAATATGAATAACGACAGGCCCGCACCAACTCCAACTGTCATGGGGTTGAAGTTGAGCAAAGAAGATTGTGGCAGCAATGTCAATCTGACATTATAGAAAAGTCTGGTGGATAGCTTGATGTATTTGACTGCCACTAAGCCTGATATAATGTATGTAGTAAGCCTAATGCAAGGTTCATGGAGACATCCAAGGAGACACATTGCCAGGTAGCCAAAAGAATTTTAAAGTATGCCAATGTGACAAAAGAGTATGTTATTTTGTACACCACAACAAATAATTTTAGGTTGGTTGGTTACACTGATAGTGATCAGGTAGGAAGTTTCGATGACAAAAAGAGCACATTAGAATATGTTTTTAATTTGGGTTCTAGAACCATTTCATGTGCCTTCATGAAGCAACCAATAGTGTCATTATGAACAACAAAAGTTGAATATGTCATTGCAGTAGCAACATCATGTCAAGCAGTTTAGATGAGAAAGATGTTGGGGGATGTATGCCATGGCCAAGTGGGAACAACAACTATTTTCTATGATAACACTTTCGGAATTGCATTGTCAAAGAATTCAATTTATCATAAGAGGACCAACCACATTGACGTTAAATATCATTTTACTAGAGAGTTGATTAATAATGGTGAAATTGCGTTGCAGCACTCCAAGTCACAGGAACAGTTTGCTGATATTTTCACAAAGCCATTGGCTCGTGAAATTTTTGTTTATATAAGAGATTCTTTGGTAATTGTCAATGGCGTCAGTTGCGATTAAGAGGGAGTGTTGGAAAATTAATCCCAACCACCACGTTGACAACAACCATACTTCTTAGATGGATTTTTCCAGGATTCAGAATGGTTTGCGGGCTGAAGGACATAAGTTTTGAGCAAGAGTACGAGTTCCTCATTCCACAACACAGATAAAGCATTTAAAAGAAAATAGAAATTTAGTGAATTTTGGAAAATACGTATGGAAATTTTTTTTATTGGACTGTTATCTATACTCCACAACACCTCCAAGTTTAGAAAATCATTTATTATGTAAAATCACCCATATTGTTTTTTAATGTTTTGATTAAATTGAAATTTAATGAATTTTGGAAAGTACATATGGGAAAACATTTACTCCACCACTGTTATCTACACTCCACAACACCTCCAAGTTCAAAAAATCATTTATTATATAAAATCGCCCATACTATTTCTTAATGTTTTGATTAGTCGTGTATTAATGAGTCAAAATGTATGTTTTTGATATCTATGAATATAAAAAGTCTTTTTGTATTATGGAGAGAGTCGAGGGGGTTAATTTGAGAGGTGAGGAGAGAAAATTGTGGAGCAATTTGTGGTGGGCCCATGAAAACACGAGGTTTTACATAGAGTTACTCTGCAACCCCTAGTGAAGCCTAATTTTGTGTTTTACTTGGAGCTGCAGCCTCCAAATTTATCATACCAATGTATTTTGATATGTTTGAAATATAATCCAAGGTTTGTTTTGTTGGACTTCGTTTTAAATTTTCACTATTAGTTTACAACAACCACTGTCTTTTTATTGTTTTGTCATGAGTAAATTTTTATATTTTTAAGCCTATGTCCAGTTGTGATTTTCTGGTTTAACTGGAGATTTGACCTCCACAATTGATTTGTTGAAAGAAACTCTTCTCAAATCTCCAACTGATTTGTTGAAAAAGACTCCTCTCTTTTGCCCTGTAAAAATTTTAACAAAACAACCTTGTATCCATAAATGAGTAAATATTTGTCATTCAAAATTTATTATTAAGACATCATGTCCACTTTTTCGTACAAAAATCTTGAAAAACTTTAAAAAGTCTCCAAATTTTAAACAGTTTTTTAAGCGGTTTATTTTAAGTATGAAAGGGAGACTTGTAGTCCAACTTTGTCCTCAGTAAAAATAGCACATCACTTCTTTTTACTTACCGAATTGTGGGACACTTTCTTACACTAACATTAACATATTTTTCTATAGGGAATGGGTATAAGAAGAACCATCTTTGAAGAGTCACATAGAGCACTCTATTGTGCACATCATCGAGTGAAGATGTATGCAGACATGAGAAAAAAAAAAACTCTTCTTTTGGGCAAGCACGAACTATAACATAGTCCAATTTGTCGCCAAATATCTTGAATGTCAATGAGTGAAGGTTGATCATCGCTATCTAGTAGGACTCCTACAATCGTATGACATCCCTATGTCTAAATGGGAGGTCATTTCTATGGATTTTGTTGTGGCTTTTCCACTCACTTCATAGAGGAACAACGCTATATTGGCTGTAGTTGATAAATTGACTAAAAGTGCCCATTATATCCTAGTGAAAGACACTTATGATGTTACTAATATGACATGAGTTTTTATAAGAGAAGTTATTTGGCTACATGGGTTACCCACAAAGATCATTTCTGATAGAGACTTTCGATTTACATCTAGGTGTTGGACAAGTTTGTAGTGAGCACTAGGGACTCAGTTGAACTTGAGCACTGCATATCATCTAGAAACAGATGGGCGGACTGGAAGAGTAAATCAGGTTATGGAATACATGCTTAGAATGTATGTCATAGATAATCAAACTCAGTGGGAAAGGTACTTACCATTGGTAGAGTTTGCCTATAATAATAGTTACCACAGTTCAATTAGGATGCCTCCTTATATATCTCTATATGAGAGGCCATGTAGGACGCCATGGAATTGGGAAAAGTTGGAGGACCGAGTAATAGTTGGGCTAGAATTAGTTCAAGAAATGGAGGAATGGGTAAGATAGATTCAACAAAGGTTAAAGGAAGCACAAGATAGACAAAAGAGTTATGCCAATTCACATAGGACTTATCGAAGTTATGAATTAGGGGACCAATTTTTTATTCGTATTTGACCCAACAAAAGCACCCTTTGGTTTGGGAAAGAGACGAAGTTGTCACCTCGGTTTATAGGACCTCTTAGGATCAAGGAGAAGATTGGACCAGTTTCCTATCCTCTTTTACTGCCACCCCATTTGCATAAAACTCATGATGTTTTTCATGTATCTATTTTATGGCATTATGTTTCTGATGAATCTCACTAACTGGATTGGAGGGAATTGCAGGTCTCAAATGTGGGAACCATAATGGTCGAACCATTATGCATATTGCACTGTAGGGTTCGACAGCTCAGACGTCACATGGTGGACGAGGTTAAGGTGTAATGCGACAAGTATAGCCTAAGATCTACTACTTGGGAGGATAAAAAAACTATACATCGTGACTACCCCTCACTTTTTGACCATCTATGAACCCCATTTTGACTTGGATATCTACCTATGCTAAGGCTCTATTTGTAGTTCCATGTTGTTTATTTATGAACGCTATGTAATACTAATGCATTTAATTAGACAGGTGAAACTACTTATATAAATCATTAGATGGATTAGGTATTGTTGATTGAAATGTTTGATGTATGACCTAATGTAAGAGTTACTTGGTTACGATTTATCTAGTGTATGACTTATTAGAGCTATTTTTGTTTCATGTATGGCTTAAGTGGATATGATTTATCTAATGAATGACTTAGAGAATTTATGTTTTATCTAATGTAAAAATTATTTCCTGTATGAAGTACAAAATTGACACATGGATACTAGACTTAATAACATGATGTTTAAGATCACTTATTATATATATATATATATATATATATATATATATATATATATATATATATATATATATATATATATATATATATATATATATATATATATATATATATATATATATTGTTGTTATGTATATGCATGGATGAGAACTAACTTGCAAATTGGAAATAACTATATGATAACCAAGATCTAATCTTCCGATGGGGAATGTCAAGACATCCAATGAAGAATGGTATGACGTACATTGTTCTAATACATTTTGTATCTACTTGATATGCACTCTTATGAAATGGGTAAAATGTAAATGGCAAGTGACAAGACTACATGATTGGATTATTTGATGAAAAGTATCCAACCAATGTTGTAGTGTCATCCATATTAGGGTGTTGACCCTAGTTGTGAGGAGGGGTGGAGGCATTTCCCATCCTGTAACCTACAAACCTGGAATCGTGGGAGGGAAGTGATGGACACACTCCCATAGAAATGTGATGATAATTGCCAGTTGCCTGATGGGGAAGTTAGGTCGATATAGATGACGCTTTCACCATATTGATTTTATCACTTGTTAGATTGGTATAGCCGATGCTATAGTATATAATAATAGAGGATGGATGTGGTGGGAGTGGAAGTAGGTTAGAAAGGATAAGAGGATATAGATTAGTTGGAGACTCTTGATGGGAAGTGGCATCATTGCCTGACTTACTTAATTTGACTACTACGACTCTTTTTATTTTGTTATGCTTTATTTTCAAACTTCTTTCAAACTCCTTGTATCTTTTTCACTCTAACTTTGGGAGGAAGTTTTCTGAAGAAGGGGTGTATGTAATGCCCTACTTGATCATATCATGCTAATTTTTATTAGTGTGTAATTAACCTAAAAATATTGACTTATAATTATTAATAAATATTGGTATATACCTACATTTGTGAAACTGTAATTTTATTTTACTAATATGACTATTATTATTGTTATTATTCAACTCCCAAGTTGTCTTCTCAAATTTATTTTTGGATAGGATATGGTCCCTCTAATTTATTTCCAAATTAAATATCCATATCCCTAGGTGTCTTCTCAAATCTACTTTTGAGAAGATATGGTCTTCTCCAATTTATTTTCAAATTAAATATCTATATCCCAAGGTGTCTTCTAAAATCTACTTTTGAGAAAATATGGTCTTCAATTTAATTCTAAATTAAATATCCATATTTAATTCCCAAAGTGCCTTCTCAAATCTACTCTGAATAAGATATGGTAAGAGAAGTCAAATATACTAAAATGAAAGGATGAGGGGGTAGTCATGACATTAATGATAGGTGGTTGAGGTGGATGGAAGGAATAGACATGAAAGGGGAAGGATGATCATGTGAGGATCCATCCTAGGGTCCTCTAACTAAAACTAAATTTAATTAATTTAAACACAATAAGAAGGGAAATAGCTTATTTATAACTCAACATTTATTTTCACCTGGCACACATCTGTGTTCCTTCAAGTGAGTGTGCCAATATGATTTGGGAGGTACATTATAGTCGGGTCATTGGACATCTCAGAGTAGAGAAAACAGTGGTGGTATTACAAAAGTATTTTTACTGGCCGAAACTTTGTGAGGATGTTGGGAAGTACATTAGATCCTCCACGGCCTATGCCATTTCCAAACCAACCATCAAGAAGAAAGGTCTGTATACCCGTCTACCTACTCCTAGTCGGCCTTGGGAATCTGTCTCCAAAGATTACATGTTGGACCTTCCTTCTGCTAAGCACGAAAACGATTCCATTGTCATGGTCATCAACAAGTTCTCTAAGATGGTCATCATTGCAGCTTGTAAGAAGAGTATCACAGCAGAGACCACTGTTAAGCTCTTCTTTTAGTAAGTATGGGTACACTTTGGGATCCCACGGTCCATTGTCTCAAATCAGGATAACAGATTCCTGAGTACATTTTTGTCAAGTCTCTGGATGATGTCGGATACAAAACTTACTAAGTCCATGGCTTTCCATTCCCAAATTGATGGCCAAACAAAGGCTACCAACAAGATGATCGTACACATTCCGTGCATGTACAACTCCAAGCATCCATGCACGTGGGATGGAAGTCTTCCCTATGTCCAACGTAGCTACAACAGAGCTCTCCAAAACTCAACATGCCAGAGCCCCTTTTAGTTAGGGTTGGGATTTCATCCATTATGACCCATTGATGTGGCCATATCATTTGCAACCACTCAAGTAGATTTAGCTCCCATTCAGTCCGAAGCTGAAAGGGCTAACAACTTCATTGAGCACATTCAACACATCTGCCAACAGGTCCATGACACATTGGATAGAGCCAAAGCTAAGTACAAGGAACGCCACGATCAACATCGAGTGTCGCACAAGTTCCTAGTGGGCGAAAAAAATTGGCTACATTTGTAGAAGGAGTGTCTTGCTCGACCCGACTGCAAGCTTCGCCTGCTCTGATATGGGCCATACACCATCACCAAGGCATTCTGGGACAATGCCTTTAAGCTCAACATCCCACCATTCCTTTGTTTGCACCCATTGTTCAATGTAGATCGCCTTTAGCCATAATTTCCACCATTTCTGGATACATTTGACATTGCAGAATAGCTCATGCCAACAGAGCTCAATCCAGACTGCACGGAACAAGCCACAACTTATCAAATCATTGAATCTGCTAGCTCTATTGGCTCTTTGGTTTAGATTAGTATGTTTTTTGGAGAATTGATGTATACTTGTATCTTTTGTTAGTTTTTGGGGCTACTTTTGTTAAATATATGACAACATGGAAACACATTTTTTCAAAAAGACATTGGTACACAATATAAACCAATTTTTCGCTAGACTTAGAGCAAAAGGAAAAAAAAAAATTGAATTTCATTCAAATATACATTCAATGAAATCCAATCAGGTTTATTTGAAAATCTGTGGTCAGTGGTTTACCTACATGAATATCTCCATGAGTGGGCATATTGAATATACTAAGCTTAGTACTCAGCTGAACGCAAATAGATAACCAGTAGTGTAGCCACATGGAACTGTTCACTCATGAGCATAGGATGCTAAGGCATAATCATTAGTTTACTAGAAGAAAAGTAAGTGGAAATAATTATGAAATAAATGGAAAAATATTAGTTATTAATTTCACCCTTAAAGGGATGGAAAACTAATAAAGTAGGAAAAAAGAGACTTTGCCAAAATGAATTAATCAATTAATTTTCCAAGAAAGTAGGAGAAAATAGAATTTGCCAAAGTGATCTAATTTGTTAGGTGATCCAAAAATACAATTTATCATAGGTTATAAAATTAGAATAAAATAATTATTAATTTAAGATATTAAATTAATAATTATTATTCTAGAATGTTTAATTATTTATTGGAGACTTTTAGAATTAGCATATTGTTGTAACTAGATATGACTCTCCAAATGTGTCGTATCTTAGGCTCTATTTTAGGAGATTTGTTAGCCAGCTGGTTTGAATAGCATTTATTGTAAGTGGACACTTGTTATTTAATAAGTGATCCATAATTAGAGGTAGTTAGGACATGGAGCTTATAAATAGCTCATTGGAAGAGTGTTTGGTCGTTCGAGTGTAAACTCTTGCAAAATCAAATTATGTAATTTATTTTTTTTTTCTGATTAATAAAATTACGTGTCTGAAGACACTTCTACCATTATTGTGGTATCAGAGCTCTAGTAATGTTGCAAAGAATGTGAAGAGGAGATTCCAGCTCTACAAGTTTTTGGAAAACTCCATTTACATGTTTTTCGAAAACTCCATTGAACTGCTCAGCATATGATTGGTATGGAATTTGTCCAATTTTTTGTTTTAAAAGAAGAAAAATTTTATTATTGATTTTCGATTTGTAAATTCTAAAATCATTTTTATTATCAAAATATGCAAAATCTGTGTGACTTTTCTGCAAATTTGTATGCCTATTGTGATGCAATGATGTGGATTTGCATCTATTGAGTGACGGTGCTAGTGTTAGCATTCAAAATTTGACAAAGACTCTTGCACCCAGTGGATCCTCCAGTTTCTATCATGGGATCATATAACTTCTTCAGACTTCTTTGATTCCTGTGTTCTTACACTTGACTTAAGTCTCTCCCTCGAAACCGCTGTGAGTGAAATCTTGATTAATCGAATTCTCTGGAAGAATCACAGAATTGTGGCCATTTCCCGTTGTTGTAGTTGGTCCAAAGACCGTGAATGAAAAGTCGTAAGCAGGCTTTCCTGTGCAAGGGTAACAACATCCTCTACGTGTATCAACCAAGCCACTACTGCAAGAAGAAAGAATCTCAGAAAAGCCTGCAGATAAAACAGATCTTAGATCTTGAGAAAAGCCTGCCACGGACACAGATCTCAGAAACCAATCCAGATGAAAAATTGGAGCATGGGAGCAGTACCTTGGTTTGGAGCATTTTGATAGTGCTTCAAATAAATCCCACCAAGCTAATCATAACCACCACACTTTTGAAAAACCTGTATAGATATACAATTAAATGCGGAAATGTATTCCCTCAATACAGATCAAAGGATTGGACCATTGTGGGCATTTTCTTAAATGAATGAAACTTGAGGAGTCATATAATTGTGGACCTTGGTTTGGATACGCAGCCTGCCATCCGTTTTTTGAGTGACAACTACATTTTTATTTCATTTTGTTATACATGTTTTTCGCTTCATATATTATTGTCTCACTACAATTGGGAGTGGTTGACCTGAAGGTCTGACGATGCTTTATGCAGTAAGGTGAGCAACTAGCATTCAGTTCAGAATGGCTCCCTTCATCTTTTGTCACTCAAAACTTACTTATGAATAGCTTGATCGTCCGTGATTTCATAATCATGCAACTATATATCAAATTGTCAAGTATATCTTCCAAATTATAAAAAAAAATATTGTAGTGTTTTTTGTTTGCTATCGGATAGTCAAACAGATGGAATTTGGGAAAATTTGAGAGTCTTGGCTTTGATGCCTTGCAATCTGATAAAGAAAATTTCTCCTTATTTTCATAATCAGTAGACGCCGATAAGGAAATTTCACGATTTTCAAGCCATACTCCATTTTAAGGTCTCGTGTAGAGGTTACATGGAAGATACTTTTCCTAGCCAACTACAGTTTCGTTGGGGAATTAGCGCTATAACAAGGATTTCATTTACATAGTACATGGATTTTTCATTTAAATTTGTGGAAATAGGAATTTGGGGATACAAGGTATATATTTTTATGTAATATTATTGGAGTAACAAGGATTTTGTAATAGTTGTGGAGGAATAAGGTCATTTCTAATTTTTGGAGTAATAAGGAGATATTTCTTTGTAATTTGTTTTTGGAGAGATAAGTGTAGCATTGTAACTCAAAGTAATTTTACTTTGAGGGGGGGTAATTTCTTTTTACCAGATTGTTCAAAAGCACCATTGTAAAAAGTCAAATTTTGAAAGTTGCCTTGTAAAAGTTTGAGAAATTGACTAGAGCCAAGTGCAAAGCTCAGTCAATTTTATCATGTTTTGACGACTACTCGAGGGTTAAGGCCAAGCCCCAATAGTTCGTTTTTTGCTTCGTGTGTTGTTGTTGTGTTGCGCATCTTGGTTTTTTTTTTGGAGCTTGATTCGTGGTGTGAAGTCTTAACACTACAATGTCTAAGTTCATTAATTTGTTTTCTGATTTCGACAAACTTTAAGGCACAAAATCTTATAAAACGTGGCATCGTCTCATCGAAAGCACTCTCATTTACAATGAATTATGGCAGGGTATATGCGATGAAGTTGTTAAGCCGAATAAACCCACAGATGCAGCTGCACTACCAAAATGGGAAGTCAAGAATGCTAAAGCCTTAGCTCTTATTAAATATTTTGTGAATGATGAAATGTATGTCCATATAGAAAATGCTACAGATGCATGGTCTGCTTTGAAAACTTTTAAAGACCTCTTTGATACTCAGCCTGAATCAAAGAAAGTTGATCTACAATTAAAATTGTTGCAACAAAAATTAACTGAAGGCGGTGATGTTCTTGAATATATCTCAAGACTTAAGAATATTAGGCAGGAAATTATTAATGCTAGTTTTCCCACAATTGATGATAGCTTTATGGTCACAATTGTAATTGCTGGACTTCCTTCTTCCTGCATGCATTTTTTGGAGACTATACAAGTAACTGGGAAATTAGAGAAACTAAAGTTTGATGAACTCTGTCAAATGTTAAATCAACATGATAAAAATTTTGGGAAGAAGAGGAAAGTAGGTGAAGATGTTTTTCTCACAGAGGCCAGCACTAGTAAATCATCAACAGACAGTTCTCAAAGCAGAGGTAGAGGGAATCAGAATCAAGCAGCACAAAGTCGAGGTCGAAGCCAAAGCAGAGGAAACAACTTTAACAGAGGCAACAATTCAGGAACAAATAATTTTCAAGGTAGAGGAAACAACCAAGGAAGAGGCAATTTTCAAGGACAAGGAAACAATAATCAAGGTAGAGGACAATCTCAACATAGAAGTCAAAGCAGAGGTAGAGGACAATCTTCAAGAAGAGGAAGAGACTTAAGTCAAATTGTGTGTCGAAGATGTAACAAAGTTGGCCATTATGCTGAAGATTGTCAAACTTCACTTAATAAAATTCCCAAGTTTCAGCAGCATTCAGCGCAATTTGCAAATGATCAAGATGATGATAACTCAGAATATGTTTTTACTTTCTCACCAGTATCACAACTTTCATCCCATCTTACAAGTGACTATGAAGATGCCTGGATCTTGGATTCAGTAGAAACTCAGCACATAACATGTCGACATGATTTTTTTTGGAGTTTTCAAGATTGCCAACTTAATTCCATTTCTCTTGCTGATGATACAAAACATACTCCTTATGGAAAAGGAGCAGTAAAAATTTTTCTCCTTGGCATTGGAGAAAAAATGATTTCCAATGTATGGTATCTACCAACATTTAAGAAAAATTTTCTCTCTTTAGTCACGATTCGACAAGCAGGACATCAGGTGATTATGGAAGATGGTTTAGTCAAGATTAATCTAGTTAAACAAAGTTTTAAAACTGTCATGATAGGATATGAAGATGGAAAACTGTTACGAATGAAAGGGACAATTATTCCAAGGCATTCTGATTTTGTAGGGGCAGTGACTACATGTATTTCACCTGTAAGACTATGGCATGTAAGATATGGACATTTAAATTTTGAAAGTCTTTCTCAATTGCAGAAATAAGGAATGGTTAAAGGAATTCCCATTTTCAAAAGGGAAAAAAAAAATGTGAAGCTTGCATTTATGGCAAACAAAGTTGAGAAAGTTTTCCAACAAGTTCATGGCGTGCAAACAAGTGGCTACAACTAGTTCACAGTGATGTTTGTGGGCCACTACAAAATTCATTTGGTGGTTGCAAATATTTCTTACTATTCATTGATGATTTCAGCAAAATGACTTGTGTTTACTTTTTGAAGAACAAGTCAGAAGCATTTGATAAGTTTAAAATGTTTCGCCAACTTGTTGAAAATGAAGTCAAAGAAAAGATAGGTACTCAGAGGACGGATAATGGGGGATAATTCACTTCAAATGAATTCAAAACGTATTGCAGTGAAAATGGCATAAGACGACATCTTACTAATGTTTACACTCCACAGCAAAATGGAGTATTCAAAAGAATGAATCGCACCTTGTTAGGAATGGCAAGATCCATGTTAACTTTCAAGAGGTTAAGTCCAACATATTGGGCAGAAGAAATACATGCAACTGTCTACTTAAGAAACATATCTCCAACTACTTCTTTAGACAGAATCACACCTTATGAAGCTTGGTTTGGTTTCAAACCTCGAGTTAAACATCTTAGATTTTTTGGATCAGTATGTTATGCCTTAGTTCCGGAATAGAAATGAACTAAGCTTGACTCAAAAAGTTTAAAATGCACAATGATTGGCTATTCTGATGAGAAGAAAGGGTATCGTCTTTTGACCAATGGAAAATTCATTGTGAGCAGGGATGTCATTTTTGATGAAACAGAGAGTAAGAGTGTTGAAGAAATTGAAAATCTTCTTCAAAAGTTAGAAACTAAGGGAAGTAAAAGAAATGGAAAAATGTAAAGTCAACCAACACCACAAAATTGCTATGAACTTGATTTTCCTTCCTCTGAAGATGAATCATCCAGTCCATCTACATCAACAACATCAACTGGGTCTTCTAGCAGTTCATCCGCATCTCCAAGCAGCAGCAGTTCTTCTGACAGTGATTCTCCACACCCTTCACCTGAACGACGAACATCAGTTTATATTAATCCTCTTTATAATGATGGAGACTTTACAGAAGCGCAAACAAGGGAGCACCAACTACCAAAAGATGTAAAGCTTGATGAGCAGAATAAAACTGGCACCAGAAGGGCACATAGAAGTGAAGGCAATTTTGCCTTGATAGCAAATGATTTTACTGAACCTTTCACATACAAAGTGGTAGTAAAACATAAAGAATGGCAACTGGCTATGGTTGAAGAATATCAAGCAGTAACTGAAAACAACACTTGGAAACTTGTTGATTGTCCAGCAAATGTTAAACCCATAGGATGCAAATGGGTTTATAGAATTAAGTATAATCAAAAGGGAGAACTTGAAAGTATAAAGCACGACTTGTCACAAAAGGTTTTTGCGCAGCAGGAATGCATTGATTATGAGGAAACTTTTGCTCCTACAGCTAAATGGAAAACCATCCAATTAACACTTGCATTGGCCGCTCAGAAAGGATGGAAAGTTCATCAAATGGATGTGAAAAGTGCTTTTCTCAATGGGGATTTATAGGAGGAAGTGTATATGACCCAACCGCTAGGTTTTGATGTTGAAGGACAAGAACATAAAGTCTGCAAATTGATCAAGGCTTTATATGGATTAAAACAAGCTCCCCGTGTTTGGTATGCAAAGATGGATGAATACCTCTAGAAAGTTGGTTTTCAACGAAGTGAATCTGATGATACTTTGTATGTGTGACAACAAGGAAAATATCTGGTAATTGTTATTATGTATGTAGATCATTTGATCATCACTGGCAACCATGATGATCATATTGCACAGGTAAAAAAGGAGTTACATGCAGGTTTTAAGATGACAGATTTGGGATTGTTTGACTACTATCTTGGAGTTGAAGTCTTCCAACATCCACATCATATTTTCATTTCTCAGAGTAAGTATGCAATAGAGGTTCTTCAACGATTTGGCATGCAAGATTGCAAGCCCGTTCTCACCCCCATGGAGCAAAACTCGAAACTTTCAAAATTTGAAGGGGGGGAAAAGGTGGATAGTACAAATTACAGACAATTGATTGGCAGCTTGATTTATTTGACAAATACTCGTCTCGATCTATCTTATGTAGTCAGTATTATTTCACGTTTTATGCAGGAACCACGAGATAGCCACTAGAATGCAGCCAAAAGAGTTCTTCGATATATCCAAGGAACAAAAGATTTTGGTCTTCTTTACACAAAGACTAAAATTTTTGTACTTGGTGGATATTCTAATGCTGACGTTTCTGGAAGTATTGATGATCGAGCATCCACATTCGGTTATTTAATGAACATGGAGTCAGCAGTAGTATCTTGGGGTTATAAGAAACAAGCTAGAGTGGCCACTTTTTCAGCAGAAGCAGAGTACATTTCAGCGTGGGAAGGAGCATGTGAAATTTTTTGATTGCGCAGAATTTTGCAGGACTTGAGCATTTCTCAGATAGAAGCTACATCATTATTCATTGATATCCAGTTAGCCATCAAACTTGCCAAGAACCCAGTTTTTTATTCAAATACAAAGCATGTGGACACCAAGTATCATCATATCAGATCTCTCATTGCCAAAGTTGTTCTCAAGCCAGTTTATTGTCCTTCCGAAGATCAGATCTCCGACATTTTCATGAAACCACTTGGCAGAATAAAATTTACTATGTTCAGGGATGAACTTGGTATCTGTTGTAATGTATCTTTGGATCACAAGGGGGAATGTTAGGTGATCCAAAAATACAATTTATCATAGGTTATAAAATTATACTAAAATAATTATTAATTTAAGATATTAAATTAATATTATTATTCTAGAATTTTTAATTATTTAATGGAGACTTTTAGAATTAGCATATTGTTGTAACTAGATATGACTCTCCAAATGTGTCGTATCTTAGGCTCTATTTTAGGAGATTAGTTAGCTAGTTGGTTTGAATAGCATTTAATGTAAATGGACACTTGTTATTTAATAAGTGATCCATAATTAGAGGTAGTTAGGACATGGAGCTTATAAATAGCTCATTGCAAAAGTGTTTGGTTGTTTAGGCATAAACTCTTGCAAAATCAAATTATGTAATTATTTTTTTCTGATTAATAAAATTACGTATTTGAGGACACTTCCATTATAATTCAATTAAAGACTGATTAATTTTCTAAACAATTTAGTAAAAAATATTGATTTTCTAAATAATTCAATAAAGAATGATTGATTTTCTAAATAATTTAGAGTGATTGATTTTCTAAATAGGTTTCCATTTAACAAAGAATTTTAGACAAATAAGTTTTGAAAAGTAAAAGTCTAAAAAATTAAAAGAACTGTAATTTCTTTTATAAATTATAATGTATTATAAATTATTGAAAAGTAAATAAATTATAATGTATTATAAATAATTGAAAGTAAAACAAATTGAAAGTAAAAAATAAAAATATCTATTCAACTCTTTAAAATGTATACTATCTAATTCATTTCTACTTAAATTATTCTATTTATAATATGATATTGAGATTTAATTCGAATATAAACTTAATAATTATGGTTCTATTTATAATATGATATTCAGATTTAATTCGAATTCAAACTTATAACTCTAGCGAGCATCATTTCATGTTTAGCTGATCCAAAACTGATACATTACCTGGTATTGTTCCGACTTTAGGAAAGCAAATATATCTTCTAGTCCCCCTCATCGCCATCAATTTGTACACATAGACGTGAGTCTCGCTGCCCTTTTTACGTACTGTCATTTACTGAGGTATATCAATCACTTTTATAGTGGTTGTAAAATGAATAGCTTAAGTGTGGTTGTAAAATTAATAGCTTAGATCAACTTTATGGACAACTTATAATGTGGTTGTGTTGGTTCGTGTCTATTTATAAGGAAGGTTTAGTAAATTACATTTGATTATGATTAAATAGAAGTTAGGGTTAAAATAACATTGATATGGTTGATTATAGTTAATGAAGTTTGACCATAATTAGGTATGGTTGACTATGTTTGATAACATTTAATTATGTTTGATAATGTTTAATTATTGTTTATGATAGTTGATCATAGTAGACAAGGGTTGCTAATGGTTGACTATGGTTAAATATGATTTTAACTATGGCCAAACTTGTTGAACATGTTTGAAGGAGATGACCATAGTTGAGCTTGTTTGAACAAGGTTAATTGTGGTCAATTATGGTTAACTATAAATGGAAAAGGTTGAGAATGACAATCTCATGTTGACCATGGTTAACTAATATTGATCATGATGACCATAATTAACCATTGTTGAACTAATTTGACCATGGTTCAATATGGTTGACTATTGTTAAACTTGTTGATATGGTTGCCCATCGTGACTATATTTAACCATGGTTGAACTCATTTTACCATGGTTCACTATGTTTTAACATGGTTGGTGATGGTTGTCATGTGTTATACATGGTTGTCAATGGCATTTAATGCAATGCACATGGTTGTTAACTACTATTTAATGTGGTGTACATGGGTGATTGTTAATATTTAATTTTAGATGAATATGGTGACGAGGTTTGATCATATTGATCCATCGTCAATAATGTTGCACATGGTTGACCATGTTTGATCTGGTTTATTATGTTGGCTAGATTGACCGTAGTTAAGCATGTTTTGAATATGTTCACTATAGTTGACCATAAGAGACCTTATTGTTTATGGTTAATCATGGTGGACCATGTTGACAATGATGCCTATGGTTGACCATGGATGAGCATTTTGACAATGTTTTTCAATTTTGGCCATGGGTGACTGTGGTTAACCATGATTGGCTAGTTGATTGTGGTTGCTATGTTTATATGGATGAGCATAGTTAACCAACCATAGTCAACCATGGTAAAAAATGGTCACAATTGACTATAATTTTGATGTTTATCGTTGATTATGATTATGATGTCTATGGTTTACTATAATTGACCCAACTGAGTATATTTAACCATGTCAACTATATTTTCTATCATTAATTATAGTTAACCATAATTGATTATAATTAATTATAATTTAACCTATTTTAACTTTAATAAATATAAAAAAATTAATTAAAAAATAATACAAATTCGGACGACTCATTACGATAAATGATAAAGGTAAACTATACTATAGAACAAATAGATGATGATAACCCCACTGTGGAAAAGCTACGCCGACTTCTTCAAGAATTTCAAGGTAGGGTGGAAGCGGCAAACATGATAGTCAATGTTCATGAGACAATTTTCGAGTAGACTTTGAACTTTCTGCCGCTCTTTTTAACAAGTTTTGTAGATTTGAAGTGTTGCCTAAAATGTTTAATACGTGAAGATCTCTCTAATCGATGATAAAATGTAACCTAGGGGGAATTCCTACATGGGAACAACGGCGTAGGAATAGGTTTTGAAATGGTGTTAGTCGAGATTATAGGGAGGCATGGTATGACTAGTTAAAAAAAAAACAACTCATCTTTTATAATATCATATATACATGTAAAATTAATTTTGTTTTAAAATATAATATCATATATACATGTAAAATGAATTTTGTTTGAAAATATAATTTTAATTTTCTAATTAATTGAAAGGTCGAATTATTTAAAAGAAATTCCGAACTAAAGAATATTTTAACAATGCTCAAACTTTGTCCTTTTAAAAATATATTATTTTAATAAGCACATTTTATTATGATACAACGATATTTCCCTCTCATGAAATTAGACTAATAAAAACTTCACCTATAATTTTAAACCATCCCCAAAGAAAAAGAATTGAGAATTATTGAATAGAACTTGAGAATCCAACCACTTTAATTGACTTTTTAAGTTAATGGGTTGATCAAACGAAACATTCTAGAACCTCGGGGACTCACGAATGCTTGATACCTCATTGACATTTTTTTTTTTTTTCCGCCATACAAAAAGTCACTATTTAATGAGTGCGTATCAATAGGCAAGCAGCTCCCAGGGAGAGCTCGAGGCTCTGCCTTCCCTGGTGTGGCCGGTGTCATCTTCCATTCCTGCGCAATCCCTTCCTGATATTCAAAGAGATATAGTGTTTTTCAAGCTGTCATAGCCTACAAAAAAGAGATCGTCCATGGCAGAAGCAAATACATAATTATTGCCAGTGGCAGTTCGTGAGAGATCAACCGTGATTATCAATGGTTAATACTACAATAAGATTCCAGTGATAAACTTTAGATCAATTTCATAGTTCGTGAGAGAGCAACCGTGAAGTCTTCATTATAAATGGTTATTACTGCAATATGATTCCAGTGACAGACTTTACACCGAGTTCATGAAAATGGTGAGGAAAGCAACAGTGAAATCTTCATTATTAATGATTATTACTACAATAAGATTCCAGTGATAAAGACTTCAGACCGATTACGTAAAAATGGTGAAGCGAATTGAATAAGATGGTCATTTGAGAGACAAATGCGAAGAGGTGAATTTTCCATGTGGATATCATCTCTATTTATGCTTTTTATTGTCTCCTCAGGTCATATGATAAAGTTCATTGATGTATTGCCACTGAACTCAGTAGAGTGCGTGCTTTGAATTAGAAAATCTACACATCGTGCTATTGTTTTCTGTTGCATTCAAATGTATTTCTGGAATATACAAATGATGCTAATATTTTCGACGACCTGATCTCAAATTATTCGGTATTTACGCACGCGCTTCCATATGTTACTGTCAACTTCGAAGCTGTGAACGATCGTCTCTGTATCTTTGAATTCTTATCTTCTGAATTTTTTCAAATGGTACTGTCAACACCTAAGTTTTGAAAAGTCATCTTGAAAGTCTTTACTTCTCATCTTTTTGCGAGTTTCCATTGCAGCCATATATGACAAGCTTCTGTTACATCCTCGCAAAAATGACATTTTTATGGCTTAGTGGACTGCGCGTGAGTTAATTTGTAAAAATGGTAAAGCGATGTCCATATATGTAGTACTAAAAGGTTTACGAGACCAAATTTCATTTACTCGGGTTAACAAGCATGAGATGAAATAAATTAAATTGAAGTTGAATCTGAAAGTTTATTCGTTGCGGCAGTCAGTGTTACATGAAATGAATTAAATTTCAAAGCAGAAATATCATAAGAAAAGTCAAAAGTTTTTATTATTATTAAGAATATATATATATATATATATATATATATATTTATTTATTTACTTATTTTTAACATTTTATTTTATTTTTAAATTAAAATATTTCATATTAAGGAAAAGTTACATTAAAGATAGGTGAACGTTTAGATGGAGAAAACACACTTCCACTTTTGATGTAGTAAGCGCTAGCAGCCATGGAACCATTATAATTATTTGGAAGTTTGGAACGGAAATCGAGAACAAAAATAGGTGTCTGAACCATAGGCTCGACATCGCTATTGCAGAGAGAGCCATATGTCACGAAAGGAGAACCATTAGACGACAAGGAGAATACATCGTTAACTAGCAAGAGGAGCAATCTCTCATACCATCCCATCCTCCAACCAAAAAACTTCATGCCAAACACTACATGCCTCAGAGATAACATCCAACATTAAAGGTTGAGACATGATACCATAAGAAAAACTTAGAAGCACACCACTGTGAACATATGCCAACATCGTCTGTAGGAAGGAACTACCATCACAGGGACTTATACAAACAAGAACAAACATGAAGAAAGGCCCAAAGGACCAAAACTTACTCACCACCTCCACCACTTAATATTCATTTTCAGAAGAGGAAATATTGGCCAGGATTCAAGCAATAGAGCTAGGCGTCCATTTGCACTCCCCCATTAAAGTCACAAGCCATGTGGCTCTCGAATTGCATCAGATTGGCCTCAATGTTATGTACACAAAATTTCAAGTTCCTTAACAGGCATAAACATATTATATTATTCCACCTTCTTGTCTCTGAGCACAACCCCAGAAGTGTTTTCATTTGCCAAGTTCCTTAACATTCTCTTCAGATCGTCGATAGGCATAAACATATTATATTATTCCACCTTCTTGTCTCTGAGCACCAACCCCAGAAGTGTTTTCATTTGCCAGTGGAATGCTAATGAGTTCAAACATTGGTTACGCCTTACCCTCATGTGCATAAGTGTTTTCATTTGCTAGTGGAGTGCTAGTGAGTTCAAAAATTGGTTACGCCTTACCCTCATGTGCACAAGGTCTACAACCCACACTAGCATGTCTTCAAATAATTCTACAACTTAGGGAGATTCTCTGGCTTCACTTACTTTTAACTCCAACTGGTGAATCTACTGACGAGCCTCAGGAGGAATAGCATTAAAATAATTCACCATAGAGTCATGGGAAAAAATCTTTGCACCACCCTGACTTGGCTGAGATCTACCACCTTCTCCCCTCTCGCTTGGTGGTTCTGGTTCTTCAATCTTTTTGTTGGGTTGCTTCTACATGTAAAATGGCACAAAGGTCAACTCAACCATACCTCAGCAAAATCGGGATACCAAAAATAGTTCATCACAAAAACACGAGACAAATGACCTAGCTTTGCTCAAAAACAGAGGAGACATAGTTTTGGACAAAGATTCTTTAGTCGGAATCTCAACCCCCTTTGCCATTAACTACACCAAACTACACTCCAAGAAGCCAGAAAAGTACTTTAAACTCTTTACTGTATGTCTATTTTGAAATAATATTTTGAGAATTTTAATTTATTTATCAATAATTATTAGGTATATATTATAGATTTAATTTCCACATAATATTTTAAAATATTATTAGTATTATTCTAGATAAATTAAAGGTTGGAGTCAATCTCCAAAGTACTTTATAATTTTCATGATAAAGTTGGAGTCAATCTCCATCAATAAGAATATTGTTCTACATTTTTTAAATGTGTATATGTTTAACTTATTATGTTTTTTTTTTTAATTTTAACAATGTGATATGTATTATGAAGTAAGTGTCTATTTACATTTACCAACCATTTAATTTATGAACATGGCTAGTTAAATAATAAAATTGAATATATATATATATATATATATATATATATATTATATATATATATATATATATATATATATTAAAAAATTCAAATTAGCCAATTATACAAAATGAATTGAGTTTTGTAAATATAATTATAATTATTATTTAGTCTGGAGCTTTTGGATAGACATTGATCGGTGCTCTGTAAAGTCACTCATTAATGTGAAGTCAAGAGTTCAATTCTCCACTCTCATCAAAGTAATATATTGAACATAATAAAAATATTAGTAATTCCAAATTTACATAAAAAAAATAATAATTATAATAATTATTTAATTCCTCTTCATGTAAATATCCATTTAATATATATATTATTACCCCTCAATAATACTTAGCCGTCACTTATTTATTTACTAACCCACTATTTTTTTTCCCCTTTTATATATGATTTTACATATCTTTTAAAAAAATATTAATTAAAATTTTTAGTTAAACTTTTGTGAAATATAAATAAAATATTATATAAAAAAATTTCTATATATCATTTTTATCATGGGAAAAACCAAATGCCATAAATCAACCTTAAATATCGATGTCAAAATCATGTACATGGACAGACTCAAGAAATTGGATATGGATTAGATATTTACCAAAATCACTGGTTGCAGAATAACATCCATTGGATGCTACCAAAATCACGTGTTTCAATTTAAAAGTGAGTCAATAAACATGCCGCTAAATTGATATGTCACTCAACTCCTATCATGTCAAACAATGAAAATAGATGATGCGTCCTAGGCACTACCTATAGATTTGCACATCGAATATTCAAAGGCATTTATCAATTTAAAGATTATTGGCCGGACCTATATATTTGCACATCAAATCAATTTATAAATTAATAGTGGCTGCTGATGTTACGGATTTTCAATATTACTGTCCAACATACTATGAATACCAAAAGTCAAAAGTCAATATTATTTTCCAATACAAGACGAATCCCATAGTTGACTTAATGTCGAAGGGCTCTTCCACGGAGCTGTATTGGAGGCTCTATACTTCATCGTTTCATGAATTTTTTAATCACTTAGCACTAACTTTAGGAGTCTTACTCAGCCCCACTGAATCTCTTTTTAGTTGGTAATTTGTACTGCCTTTTCCAAGCACTAAGCATGCCAGTGGAGAATGGGCAGAACAGTCTTTAGCAATGACGTAGAATCGTACTCAATGTAATCTATTGCTTTTTCCTCATTTAGATTTTTCTTAATTTTTTTCCAAGATAGGCACTCCTTAACCAAAAGATTCCTACGCACTGAGTTAAAAAACTGTGTTCCCATTTATACAAACTACATAGTGTACGTTTTGTTTTTAATACATTTTTTTAATTTTGAAAGTTATAATAAAATAATCATTACCTAAGATAATAAAAATTTGGATTACGCCTCTAGCTAGGATGAAAGAAGCAAGAGAATTCCTAGAAGCCAATTACACGAATTTTATTTTGGGTGTGGTTAATGGATTTCGATGATCATGGACCATTACATCTACAAAACATTGTTCTAAGTAGATTCAGTTGAAGGGATTTTTTTTCACTGACTCATTAATGGAGCCTAACTTCAAGAGCGTCGAGGAGAATTGTCCTCGTAACCTTTTGCTAATTTTAGTTAACAATTATATGTTCTATGCTTGCAACAATTTCTTCAAGGTCCTTTAATTAGCCCAATGGCAATTTCCAATAGCAATCACAGTAATCAGCAAATTGACATAAACTGTAGATAGAACATGAACAACAAAAGCAGAAGACAAGCCAAGACAAGAGAACACAAGATTTGGTGAATGCCAGAGAAAAACCCCAAGATGGGGAAAACCCTTTGATCAATTCTTCTTATTATTATATCAAATGTTCAACAGAGAGAGTACAATAAAGTCAATATTGACTTCCCAATAGATTATCAAAACCACTATCCCAAACAACCCATTCAATCTGTGTTTTTTTTACTTCCAGATAACATCAATCAACAACCCTAACCAAAAAGTCAACATTTGTCAATGCAACAATAAATAATCCACAATGTAGCTTGGTTAAACCCAATCAAACTCGCCCTTATTTGTTGGTCAAATTCATCCTAAAACATGTTTAGAATAGTAGGTCAAACTTGCTAAAAGTCTACACTTTTGTCATGCAGTCAATCCTGCGATTAGCTTGGTCAACAAGCCCAGAAAACCTCGGTTTCTGTGCCAATTAATGCGGCCCTCCAAAACAGAAATTTTGGCGCAAAAATATATTCAAACGAGGTCAAAATAACCCTGGTCAAACCCTACAATAGATCTTGAAATTCAGTCTCTTGAAATTCATCCTCTTTCAGTGACACATGTGAGAGAAGAGGAGTTGCTCGTGTAATTTGTACGATCCAATCACATGACGAGAGATAATTGATGAGTTGTGATGATGTCATATGAGGTTTGAGGTATCTCTTATTTATACAAGTTGTTGAGGGTCAAAGACATGTCCATTGGGATTCATGAGCCTACATGATGATCTCGCTGACCTTGTCAATTTGCACATGTGTGGGCTTGACCTCAAAAAAATATTTTTCCTTGTCCAAATTTGATCATATTTAAGTCTATTTTGGTCCTCTCAAAAAGAGGAATTCAATGTAATAATCATCTGGATCAACTGAATTTTCCAATGTGGAATCTAGCCATAGTTGCAAATTTTAACACTTCCTCTCAACTAGGGAAAATTCCACTTGCCAATCTGTCCATTATCATGCCATCTAGTCATCATGCACCATGTATGCATCTCATCTCAACTTCGTTGAGCACTAATGGAATAATGAAGAAGAATCAATCGAGAGTGACTCACAAGACCTTGCCACTCTCGACCAAAAAAAGTTAGTACAAGGGTAGAACCCCAATCTGATTTCATCCTAGATCAAGTTGTTGAACACCATGCATCCTAGACATAGGGAGTATGGTAGTAAATGATGCATCCATCTGTAGTGTTATGGTCCCTATCCTCTTTTCCCAACTCATTGGCTAGATGTGAGATACTTCCCATGAGTCCTAAATTGCATGGGTAGGATGTACGTTGGAGCATCCATAGTAGAAGGTGAAACAATCCTCCTATTCGTATGCCATAGGAGAAGGTGAACCACTCATCCTATGTATATATCATCAGCTATAGGGGAAGGTGAACCACTCACTTTGTGCTCTCATATATCATCAAGGGGTATCACAACGGAACGTGAACCACCCACCCTGTACACAAAAAACCTACATGGGAAGGTGAACCACTCACCAAATGGTCGCACATAGCTCCAAGAAGTACCCCAATCCCATAGGAGCTCCCATAGCTTAATGTCCAACTCAAGTGGGACCCTCATGAGAGGCTCCTTCCATGACTCCAAGTCTCTCTCGGAAGGCTAATAATCTTATCTTCCCCAAGGGCTTTGTGAGAATGTCATCAATTTGCTAATCAGTCTTGACGTGTTCGAGACTTATTGCTCCCCATTGTACCATACCTTGGATAAAGTGATACCTGATATTAATGTGCTTGGAGTGGTCATGGAACACGAGATTCTCTGAAAGGTGAATCCCACTCTGGTTATCGTAATAGATCATGGTGGTATATAGCACTTGCTAAAATAGCTCCTTGAAGAGATTCCTCAACCAAATAGCTTCACAACATGCCATACTAGCAGTAATATATTTAGCCTCGACAATGCTTCTTACTCATCCATGAAATTGAGGCAGACCCCAATGAGAAGCAACATCTTGATGTGCTATTTTTTTCTACCACATTTCCAGCCCAGTTAGCATTAGAATATCCATGTAACCTAAAATTCTCGGCAGTGTATCTCAACCCATAGTTCATTTTGCCATGGATATATCTCAAGAGAATCTTCGCAACAATCCAATGTATGTGATGAGGCTCAACCATAAATTGACTCCAAGTATTTACAGTGAAGCATATGTAGAGACGGGATTTTATGAAGAACATTAGCCCCCCCACAAGTTGTTAATACATGGAAGAGTTTTCTAATTCGGGCACATCAACACTTTTACATAGCTTCTTGAAGTTGAGTTCCATAGGAGTAGACACACACTTTCAATCCACCATCCCACATCTCTCTAGCAACTTCACAATGTATTTTCCTTGAGAAAGGAAAATCTCGCCCAGCTTTTGCCAGACATCCAGGCCTAGGAAGTCATGCATAAGTCTTAGGTCCTTCATCTAAAACTCATAAGTAAACTCCCTCTTACACTGATAAAAGAGAGGGTTTGCACCAATCAGAAAGAGATCATCAACATAAAGGACCAAAATAAGAGGCATGTCCTTTTCAAACTTGAAATATAGATTAGGATCAACATAGCTCCTCATAAATCCCATCTTCACAAAAGAACTCTCAATCCTCTCATTCAAAGCCCTAGGGTCTTGCTTCATCTCATACGAATATTTATTCAATCAGCATACATGTGTCCTTCAATCTTGAACCTTAAATCCCTCAGGTTGTTCCAAGTAGATTTTCTCCTCAAGTGAGCCATGCAAGAAAGTTGTTTTGAGGTCCATTTGATGTAGGTGCCATCCTTGGTTGGCAACGAGAACAATAATAGATTAGATAGTGGTTTGTTGGGAAACCAATGAAAATATCTCGTCATAGTCCACTCCTTCCTTTTGACAGAAGCCACGAGGAACGAACCTGACCATATATTTTTCAGCACTCCCATTAGCTCCATGTTTAATTTTGTAAAGCCATTTTGAGGTGACCACAGACTTTTCTTTAGGTCTGGGCACCACGTCCGAGACATCATTTTTCATGATCAATTCAAATTCCTCATTCATCGGTTCCTTCAAGACTTGGTGTTTTATTACTTCCTCGAACGTGCATCGTCCGACTTGAATAATAGTACTCATAGCACCCAAATAACTTTGATACATGTTCAACCTGTTACTTTCATGAAATGTCCCTCTTGCAGTGATATGTCTTTCAACATCTTCAAGAATATCTTTGAGCCATAGTGGATGTTTCCTTGAGGTAGAGGCATCATCGGGAGATGGATCAATAAGATCCATCAGCGCCTTCAATATCAGGCATAGGCTCATTCGTGAGAGGTCCATCTTGTTTTTCCACAGCTTCATCATCATCCTTCCTTAGGATAGATAGATCTTGGCTTTCCCAAATGCCGTGTCTACATAAAAGGTGACATCACGATTTACTTCCACATCTCTTTGACAAAGCTCATAGATTCTTATTAAGTATACTTAAAAATAATTACATAAATTCTTATTATATATAATTATTAAATATACTTAAAAATATTTTAAAATCCATATAATATTTGAAAAAATTATATATAAAGAATTAATTTTTTAAATATACCAATTTTTTAAAAGCATTTACCAATTTATAAATTAATAGGGTCTCGACCTATTGGTTTGCACATGAAATCAATTAATAAATTAATAGTGGCTGCTAAATTGAGGAATTTTCAATACTACTTCGAGAGGTTAATATTACTTTCCAATACATGACAAATCCGATAGTTGACTTATCGTTTCATGAATTTCTTAATCACTAAGCACTAAGCACGCCCGGAATTTATTCTGTAGGAGTCCTACTCAACGCCATCGAATCTCCTTTTCCTTATTAGTTTCAAATGCCTTTTCCAAGCACTAAGCATGCCCATGTGGGAATCACATTCAATGCTATCGATTGCCTTTTTCATGAGTAGTCATTGATCATTTACCTATTTTAAGTTGGACATGTGGGAATATACTCAATGCAATCTATGGCCTTCCTTGCGTAGCCCCTCAATTTTTTTTACCATTTATGTTCTACTCTTTAGCCACATATCTTCTCAACCTCTAAGGTTTAGCATCTAAATTGTTTTGAAAATGGAGATCAACCAGGACTTCTTAACTTAGTTTCAATTTAATTATAAGGACAGTTCATGTCATACCTCAAATGAGTTCAGGAATGGGGTCCATATAGCAAGAACGTATTGCAAAACAAAATAATATACGCTATGTTTTAACACAAATTTTAATTTTGAAAGTTATAATAAAAAATAACAATTTTTAATTTTGAAAGTCATAATAAAAAATAACATAGGAATGAGAGTAATTTAATGATGATATTAGGAATGAAGACGGAGGAAAACGAACAAAAATTGATAAAATTAGGGAATAATTTTATATACTTGAAGTGATGTAAAATTATAAAATGCAAAAAGATTAGTAGTTTTTTGAAACATATAAGTTGTATTTATAATTTGAAATTTAATTTTTTGTTTTAACAATGGGGTTTATTTTTCACTTAAAATACACTGGGTATTCATGTTTCAACATGTATTGAGTAATTAAAATATATTGGGTATTCATGTTTCAGCATGTATGGAGTAATTAAAATATACTGGGTATTCATGTTTCAGCGTGTATTGACTCATTAAATGATTAAATGAAGAAATCTTTTTAGATAAATATTGTGAAGTTGCAAATAACTTTTATATATATATAATATATTAAATGAAGAATATTTTTAGACAAATTATTGTGTAATTGCCAAATAACTTATTATTATATATTATTATATATATATTAATTAGAAAATGTATTATAGTAAGTTATAACATTTTTCATTATTTAAGGTTTTGAGGGCTTTTAGATAATTTTTTTTCTTTATAAATAGTAAATATTGTTGTTTACTAGTCTAACATAGTGTGTTTAATGATTAAGAACATGTGTTTCTTCTTAAAAGGTTATAGGTTTAAATGTACATGTGTTTAGAGTCTATACACCTTTATATAATTTAGCAATAAAATCAGTATGTACATCTTCATAGACTTTAGCAATCAAATCTTTGCGTTGAGGCAAAAGCACATACACATTACTAGAATGTCCATGTGCTATTTTGAGAAAAAAATTCACAATTCATATTATAGCAATATAGAATATAACACTTTTCCCCAATGTTATGATAGCCTTATTCATGTCCATTTACACCCAAAAGGTCTTTTTAGGGTCAAAGGCCCTTTTGTTCTAAGAGTCATTGTTATTGTAACCACCACTCCCACATCTACCCACTTTCACTAGTCTTCAAGAGTGAACATGAGTCAAGGACTATTATGACATGACTCGACCTCCTTAATGAAGTTAAGAAAATGCAATCGACAAGATGAAACCTTACTGACTTTCCTCAAGAGTTGTAGGACCCACATGAGCTAAACAACCACTCCTACTGCCAAAACCTTGAGCTAACTTTCCTTTTTAGTGACTTGGACTCCCAGTCACTTGCATAACAAGGAAAGATAATGGTTTTTATCCTCCGGTCCCATGGATAACCCTACCTCCAAATGATTTCAGTCTAGATTTCCTAGTTTTGAGCATGCGAGCCCAAAATATGAGCCACTTTTTCAGGGCTAGTATCTATATCTCTGCCCAAAGATTGATAAAACTTTCTAGAATGATGAATGACACAAGGAAAAATCCATTAATGGAAAACTTAGTCAAGAAATTGACCTAAACAGGCCTAACCATGACATACATTTCGCTAAACATATTGTGAACATGTAATCTACAGGCCATAGATGTATATCTGAACATAGGGGTGTCAAACTTATATGAAAACCATAAAGAAGGTATAATTCCCTCTCATAAAGCTGCAATAACATCTATTATATAATTAGTTCAATAACCAATCATTTACCAATCAGAACATGATAAGATCCATAGCTAGAATCTGTCATAAAACCATGCCTATAGCCAATATATAACTAGAATAATAGAAATGATAGAACAACCATCAAAGCCACATCATAACAAGTACATTTACTAATAAAATACAAGAGGAAAATAGTTCTTATTAACATATGCAAAGGCCAACCAAGTTAGGGACTTCCACATACCACCCGACCATAAATTGGGTTGAACTCGATCTTTCCTTCAATTAATCACCCCTGTGCCATATTCCAAGCATCAATGTTGGACTCACAACAGGCTTTCTCAGGCTTTACCACAATCCCTCCAAAACCGGTCAAGGGAATCCTAGGCCCAAAACAAGCACCTACACAATTGGGCTCTACCACAATCCCACCATCACTAATCAACATATTCCTAGGCTCAAACAACAAATATACACTACTTGAAATTACCGCAGTCCTGCCAAAACCAGTCAAGGGATCACAGGCCTTAAACAATCTTAGATTCCTTCATATTTCTTCACCAATACTTTAAGGATTTTTCTTGTCTCAACCCCTAGGATTTACCACAATCTCACCATTACTGGTTAAGGGATTCCTAAGTCCTTAGGAATTTTCCTTAGACCACCTCACTTGATTCTAAAACCCTTTGGAAATCCAAAGCTCAAGAAAATGAAAGAACCCCATCACCCTATGCCTATCTGGAAATGTAAAGGCAAGGCTAAAACTACTATCACACCTAGTAAAACCCATGTCAGTGACAACAAGAAAAACAAATACACACATGCATGTACCATGCATTCCTAAAACTAGCAAGGGAATAATACATGCAATTTGATACCTGCAAAGTAATCTCATTGTAGCTGCTTGATCCAACTCTTCCTTTATTGATCCTTGCTTTCCTTTGATTTCTTATCCTTACTTTTCCTTCCTTTCTCCAATGCTACAGTGCTCTGAGAATTCTCCATGTAAGATTATGTGAGAAAGAATAGAGAGAAAGCTCCAAAATTGAACTCACAAGAACTGTGTACTGATCCTTATAGGCCTGTTTAACATTGAGGCCTCTATTTTCTTTAATTTCCTCTATTTTCCCTTCACTTTTCTCCTCACATCCAACCTGTGACATTTCCCCTTCCCTTTCTCCTATTTTCCATTATTTTCATAAATAAAATTCCAATTAATGCTTCTTTTCCTTTTCAATGCCTTTACCAATTTCCCCTTAGCTATAATGACCAAATGAACACCCACTAGGATGTTTTTCCTAGAATTCATCATGGAATATGTGTCCCATGAACTTGGTATTATTTTTTCTTTATTAACTTTATTACATGAACTTTTAACTCGGGGTTATTACAGCTATTATGAAAATCACATATATACATTCCTTATTCATAGTGATAGGCCTTGTTCATAGCCATTGAGCATGAGAAAATTTTGATTAGGGCTTAAGCCCCTTTTCTTCCTCCTACAATCATGTTATATGAACTAAGGCTCATATAGGTTGTATAAAAAATAATTACAAAACCCATATCCAACTTGAAGATGAAATATATCCTCTAAATAATTAGTGTGATTATTGAGTGCTAGTTCATGGAATTTCATCTTGAGAAGCTTCATTTTGGGCCTAAGTTCCTTTTTTTCTCCTCTAGACATGGTATATGCCTCAAGACCAACTTTTATTATATCAAATTTACTAATGGTTCCAGCAATCCCTAGAAGGTCCAAGGATCCCCTACAAAAGTCGTATATGATTGTTTTAAGTCTACTATATGAAGCTTGATCTTGAGAATATTCGGCCCTTCGGTAATTCATATTGCTTTCCTAATCGTGTTCAATGCCATAGGTGCATTACATGGTGGAAAAAAAATCTTAGTGGCGCTAAAGCCCAACTGAAAGTATTTAACTCCCAAATGTTATGATTAAAACTTGCAAATGACACTGACATCCCATAAAGAGGTCAAATATCCCTTATAAAGTATTATTTTTGTGATTCAAGTCCTTTCCCATGGCCATCAAGCTTTGAAATATTTTTGCTTAACCTAATGCTATTATTTTTGTCCTCTTATGATGGTAGGGATCATGAGACCCATCCTTATGGTTGAAAACATACTAATGGTGACCATATTCCTAGTGGAGACCAATCTAAAACCCTCATGAGGTGAGTTGTGCTGGTTTGAAGTTTCACTTATGGTGTCTTTAAACCCAAGTGGGGATATTAGTGTTATTATGAGGATTTTAGCACTAGGTATGAAAATGGGGTCATTTACATTGTTAGAGAATGAAGCTTGGACCTTAGTCCATAAAGTATCTTTTAGACATCAAGTGCTAAAAAAAACACCTCAAAACCCTATACATGATCTCTAAATGATATTATTCATCTTTGAGTGGATACATCAGTAAAAATAAGGACACTTAAGAACTACCTATTAGTCTTAGGGCCTAACATATTTTTTGGAGGAATCTTATGTCTTAGGTTGTAATTAAAGATTTTAGGAATAAAAGAAAAAGAAAAATGACTCAAGCTATCACATAGGGCATCCTTGTATCCAAAATAAGGATATAGTCATCATTACAATATTTTGAGCACTAGTTATACATCTTGAGGCCTTTTATATGGTGAGTGGAAGAAACAAAATGATTGGACCTTAAAGTAATCATTGGGAAAACAAGGTTATGAAAAACACCTTCAACCACTACATAGCATATCTCAAGTCTATCATTTCCTTTCACTAGGGATGTGGGTGCCATTAGGATATATTTTGTACTAGGTACATGAGTGTTTGGACTATATATATGGTTTAAAAAGGAAACCTATGCCTTAATCCGTAAAGGAAAATTTTAAACATCCATGTTCAAGAATAAAATTAAGATCCAACACACATGACCTATTAAGAATATCCTTTCCCTTTAAGTGGTGATAGAAATGATTATAAAACATTTTGAGAACTATGTATGAAGTTTGAAGTATTCTATAAGATGGGGTGAGGGGTGACCAATGCATTTAGTCATAAAATAATATTGTAGAAATGAAGAGGTCTAATAAGAACACCTTGATCTAAAACACATGGACTATTGAATGGATATTTGGCATACAAGTCACGTGACCATTACAAAAGATTACCAAGTGGGTGTGATTGAAAACATTGTGGATTCCTCCATGGCCCTTTTCTCAAGGTAATTTTCCCACCAGTATTCGACATGGTGGGTGGCCTTAAGGAGTTCAAAGGTAATATTTTCTCTATTGGAAAATTTGTGGACCGAAAAATACCCTTCTAGCATATTTAACCATTTGTCTAGAGTATTTGCCTCTATTGGCCTTCAACTATAGGAATATCACAATAAATTTGTACCTTACAGGGGGATGTACTGCCAAAGTGGCCATTTGATGAAGATGCACCACCTGTTGGCATCCATTGAAGAATCTGGGAAAAATTATCCATCATTTCATCCCTTTATCACTTGAGGACTTTTTTGAGAAATAATTTAACAAGATCTCTTGCTCCCTTTTCTATCTTTTATTTTTCCATGGGACAAAGTTAGAGAGGATGGTCTTGCAATGGCTCAAGGTTGAAAATGTGAATTTGGGTAACACTTTTCCTTATTTTTCTACGTTTTCATTTTTTAGGCATTCGTTAACATTTTCATAGTTAGTAATCTTTTTTCTCTAAAACTTTTTTAGATATAAAATATCATATTAGACAAAGTGCGTACTATTTTTCATTAAATTTTCTATTATTATTATTTCTCCCAACACTTATTAACCATAAAAGCCCAACTCCAAAAAGTGTTTCCCATTTTCATGTTTTCACCCTCAAGTAGTTTGAGTCCCAACTTCTCATACCTTGACTCTGTTGGGGACATACACAAAAAGACAAATAAAGAGAAGATCACTCTAATACCATTGATCCATATTTACGAAGGGAATGAAATGATATAAATATTTATATCCAAAACAGAAAGATACAATGAAACTTGTCTTCTATTAATAAATGTAAGATGTTGAAATTGTATACAAGCACAATGAAAACAAACTAGCTTGAATGGTGGTAGTGAATCTCTAAGAAGAGATGTGATGACTATACACCTTTGTTGAACTATGTTACAATGAGGCTTTGAAGTATTTTATCATAAAGAAGTAATGAGAAACCATAAACATCAAAAAACCTAAGCTTAGGATATGAATCACCAAAGGCTTTTGGGTCTCGATGGGGTAAGTTGGAATATAAACTTCACAGGGTCATAACTTTGGCATCCAATCTCTATTTGACACATAGGATAACGCATTCGAAAGGTCATTTGAAAAGTACATTTTTCGACTAAAAATGAGAAGTTATGACTATCATCAATCTATTGTACTAAAAAATATTTTTCATGTCCTCAAAATAATTCTAAAACTTTAAAACCCAAAAATTACAAAAATAGAGACAATGTTGCAAGTTAACGGAATAGGTGAGTGGCCACTGATATCCACATAAATCAACAAATCATTACATATTACCCTAAACGATCATCATAAACATTTAGTTCTTTCATTGGTTGTTTCCCAATTCAAAAAGAATTCCATGATACCCAAAAAAGCAAGAACCATATGTTTTATGCGCACAAACAATAACCAAATATTGGGTTTTCTTTCTGAATCATGTGACACAATTACTACCAAAGATTCAAATGCATGGTTTGCAATATTGATGTCATCCAAGAACGATAGATTACCATTTGTAGGAGCCATTATTTAATGGGTAATGAAGGGACTGCTGTGAGTTCTATTTAATCATGTAAACCTCAATTGAAGTCATTGGTTGAACCATACATATAAATTTTAAAAATAACGAATTCATATAGGCCATTCTTATCTATAATATTAGATGATATGACATACATGAGTAATCTCAATTGTAATTGTTGCCAAATAAATTGAACTACATCTTATATATTTCAATTTGTTTTTCTTTGTAACTATCATATCAAAATGAGGATGGGTGGATTACGAATGTTGCCAATTTCAGAAACTTAAATTTTGAATAATTTTAGTCAAGGTCCACCTACAATAGCCATTATTCAATGGATAATGAATGGTGCGATGAGAGTTATTGAATAATGTAAATCTCAGTTGAATCGAAGCCACTCGTTGGCCCATGGATGTAAATTTAGAAAACATCTTAGTGATGTTAAATCAATTTTAGGGTCATACATTTTTTAATATAAAGTTTTCTTTCTTATTGTATCAAAGTGAGAATAAGTGGATAATTCACTGATAATTTAAAAAATGTTAATTCTGGAAATTTTATCCATAAAAAGTGAGAAGGATTTTGTCTACCACAAATGGTTCTAGGAAGTTTGGAGATCAAAGTTACCAAACAAAATCAAATGTTTTTGTTGGATGGTAGTACATGACCGTTACTCATTTGGAAGAACCTACAACTCTACGAATTTACAAGTCCTAGAATTTGTCATATGTGCATGACGGGACTAGAAGATATGATCATTTGCTTATTCATTGTTCATATGCTATGGTTGTGTGGGATGGGGTTCTTGATACTTTGAATATTGCTCCAAATAGACATAAATAGTCCTTTTTTTTCTTATCTCTACTCCTCGTTCATATCACATCATCAACATTGCACCCTTCCATTATAAATCATATGGTCCAACTGGTGCAACTTATATATTTGATAAAAAAACGGTTGTGGTTCAGGAAGATGTGATTAAGAGAGTTTCATATTACAACAAAATTGGACTAAATAAGAGGCATTCTAACAAAAGGAAGTGCAAGTACAAAGACATATAGAAACACTTTCCTATGGGATTTTTTGATGGAGCATGTTATGAGAGAGAATGTGGATGTGATGCATTCATAGTTATGGATCCAGGAAAATTGTTCCATTTATGGTGGGAAGGAGGACACGGTACAAACAATAGAGGAGAGATCATGACATTATGCGAAGCAGTTATAGCGGAAAAATGGTTGGGACTAGAGAGCTTACAGGTATATGGAGATGCTAAGGGCATCATTTACTAGGTCAAGGACTGTACTCATTTCAACCCTCCCATTCTATCATACTAGATGAAGCGTATCTAAAACTTGGTAAGTATCTTCCAACATATATATTTTGATCATATATACACGGAGAAAATATGACTGCAGATTTACTTTCCAAGAGAGGTGCCACGAAGGAGCCTGGTAGGTTTTACTTTTAAGTTTTTAACAAACTCAAGATATTATTAATATTATAAGACCAACGGATTAATATTATAAACCAAAGTTATTAATAAACCCAAAGGATAGTTAATATTATAAACTCAAGGGATCAATAAACCCAAAGGACTTATATTATAAACCCTTTTGATTAATATTATAAATGCAAGGAATTAATAAACCTAGGGGATTATTAATATTTTAAACCTAAGGTATTAATATTATAAACCCAATGGATTAATAAAGCTACGCTTTTATTAATATTATAAACATGATGGATTGATATTAAACACTAGGATTAATATTATAAACCATGGGTTTAATATTAAACCCTAGGAATATTGAAAGTTAACATTGTTATTATAAACCCAAGGAATTATAAACCTAAGGGATTAATTTTATAAGCCCAAAGGATATTAAAGCTTAGGATTATTATTATAAAACCTACATTTATAAACCTTAAGATTATAAACCCCAAACCCAATATTATATACCAGAATATTAAACCCTAATTTATTCAACGTCGCATTGGACATTGAATACATTGCAATATAATTTATCATTATGATAATGATTGTCACACTTCTTGTTGCATTGTGATGATCCTTATCTCACTGTAATGTTTGATATATTTCTGTACCATTCCAACATCACAATATTAAACCCTAATATAAAACCAAATATTATAAACCTTAACATTATAAAACCCAACATTATAATCCCTAGGATTAATATTATAAACCCCATGATAAATACTATAAGCCATAGGATTAATGTTATAATTGCTGCACTAGTATTACAAACCCTAATATTATAAAACCAAATATTAAACCCTAATAATAAAACCAATATTAAAAATCCAACATTTCAAACCCTAATACAAAATACAATATTATAAACCCAATAATAAACCCTAATATTATAAACCTCAATATAATAAAACCAATATTAAAAACCCCAATATAATAAAATAAATATTAAAAACTCTAATTTTAAACCCCAATTTTGTATGTTGCATTGCAATGTTGAATAAATTACAATGTAATGTAACATTGCAGCAATTATTATCAGATTGATTTTCACATTTAGATAATGTTGTTTGCATTATGGCTAATTCGTTTTCCTTGATGGCAACCTGCTTATCAAATATATCCTTGATGTAAACTTGGTTATAATATGATGATTATGGAATTAATGCAAATAATACGTACACATGATATGAGAAATGGAATTTCAAGTACAGATGGATGAGAAATGCAATGTTTGAAAAGTATATGTGGTTCTTATGAAATAGGATCACATGCATATGCATGTTTTGTGAGTAAAAGTTTCATACATAATTTGAACCATGGAAATTTCGATACCAGGGGTCATCACCATGGTATTAGCCCATATTTATATGGGCAACAACATTTATTTGATCATGTCAATGAATGCTAACGACAATACCAAAGGATTTACTTAAGATATTGACTAAGGCTAAAGATATATAAGGAGATGGAGATCAAGGTGTTAGGTGTGCAAGCAATGGATTATTTATGCATGATCTGATCTAGAACAAGAATGCACCACGAAGTAAGAAGAAGACTCAGATCTAAAATATTTGAATATATGTTGAAATATGTGGTTGATTGATTTACTTGTTGCAAATGTCTAAGTATCTAATAATGTAGATCTGTGATTAGACTAGTGTTGTGATCTAAATGATTTTTCAAAAGTCTGAAATTTTGATAGTAAAGGTTGCGCAATGTGAGGTGTGTTTGTAGAAAAGCTATGTTTCAATAATTTAAGATCTATACGCTAGTCTGTTTTTGGATAATTGCATATATACACGGATTTGTTTCTGTTGAGTGATGTATATTTTCTTATATATGTGTTTTAGTATGTTGAGACCTATACACGAGTGTTGCACATGTAAGTGCATATATACATAGGTGTACTTTATAATAGTAGAGTATATATTCTGAGTTAAATCTGGTCATGGTTTATAGTGTTTATTGATTATGAGAGTTGGCGAGTTCTATTGTATTTGCTACTTTCTGTCAATGATGTCTTTATTTGGATGATTTGTATCAATGCATTGATTTGATATAGTTGCAGTGGTTGGTTCAAGGATTGGTTTGCTTCAGTATTTAGTGATGTTATTTAGTTGGTTTAAAGTGCTCTAGTGATTCTAAATTGAGATTCAGTATTTCAGTTTGGTATTGAGCATAATGTTGGGTGAGGGTCCAGTTTGAAAATATGATGAAAAGTGACCTACATTTTTTGATATTTTTGAGAGAGATGGATCTAGTCTAAAATATTATGAAACATGTTCCACGAGGGGTGCTAAGGGTTGGATACTTTAGTAAGGGAGTCAGATCTTGCTTCTAGTGGAAGATGGTAAAATTCCTCACAGGGTAGGTGCTCCCTTCTGGTAGGAGCCGTTAAATGAGATCAAGGGGTTGTAGCTCCCTTTGAGTGGGTGGTGGAGAATGACTTGAGGTTGTAGCCTCCTACTGGAGGGTTCATGTGTGTTTGAAAGATTTTTCACAAGAATAATATTTAGTGAGGATATTCTTTATATAATAAGAAAGAAGATTGAAACGACAACAATGATGGTTTTCTCCTACATTCATCTAAAATCTTGGTGTTCATATGTGTTAATTTTCTTCTTATGTGTTGTGATTTACCTTCTCCTTACTGCATACTAAATGGCTGATGAAATTAATAATGCAAAACATCATATGGAAAGTATGAAAAATAAGTAAACTAGATATACGTTGTTTTCCTTCATTAAAATCACATACACACGCTGGTTTCAGAAAGAACAATATCATACAAAATTCAGAATATGAAATGAAAATTTAAAGTGAATTAAAATTATTGTTTCACCACCCCCTACCCCCCCTTCAGTATTTTCCCTAACAAATGTTTGTCAGAACATCACAATATTAAACCCTAATATTAAATTAAATATTATAAACCCTAAAATCATAAAATCCAATATTATAAATCCCAAGGATATAAACCTTAACATAAACATATTAAAGCTTGACTTAAATATGTTAAACCCTAGGATTATAAGCCCTAAGATTAGTATTATAAACCCTTGAGACTAATATTATAAACCCAAGGGATTAATAAACCCAATGATTATCAATATTACAAGCCCAAGGGATTAATATTATAGACCTAAGGGATTAGTAATATTATAAGCCCAATGGATTAATATTATAAAAAAATGGTACTAATATTATAGACCCTTGGGATTAACATTATAAAACCAAGGGATTAAACTAGATAAATTGTAATCTAATATAACATTTTGAAAAAAACTGAGATACTATAATGTTTCATAGATTCATATACCATTTGGATGCCACAATATTATTATTATTATTATTATTATTCAAGTTTATTAATATTATATTATTTTTAATAAACATTTTAAATTGTAATTGTCACCATGTGAAGATGATTTATTTCTATCAAATGGATACATGTCAATACTGTGATAACTTCAATATAAAATTATGTGATTATAGATTCAATACAATTATTAAATAATATAAATGCATCCTTTGTGTCTATCAAGATATTAAAATATGGTCTCTTTCCATTTTTGTATTCATAATACAAATATAACATAACAACATATCGAATTAAAACATAAATTTAATGTAATTGAATCATAAGGTTGTTGTTGCACAATTAGCATTGTATGGACGACCAGAGGTAGCAAGTGTGTTGGAATTGATGTCAAACAAATGAGAATTGATGTTAGTGGCAGCAAATGTGTAGGAATTGATGTCAACTAGATGAACATTGATGTTAGTGGCAAAATATGTGTTGGAATTGATGTCCACTAGGCTACCTGTAATGTAAATTGAGGTTAGCATTGATGTGCATGGTGTGTCAAACACAAGGGGAGTTCATGGTTGTTGCAGTCTTACGTAGAGAACCACCATAGTAACAAGAAATGAAAAGAACCTATAAATTCTTATAGCTATTATGGTGTTTTGGTCCCATGCTTAGGAATTTATCTCAGATGTTCTTGAATTGAGTGCTCGAAAATATTTCCAATGGTATGTGGAAGTTAAAAGATGGTATCTTAGTTTGTGAGATAGATCCAGTAAAAGTTGAATATCTCCAAAGTAAACATCAAAGTCAAACTAGCAGAGTTAGAGAAGGTTAGAAACCATTTTTTAGCATAGCCAAGTTTGGCAAAGCAGTCAAGCCCAATGATAAAGTTAGCAGAGTAGCGAAAAGGTGGACCAAGAATATGTGGCATGGATGGAAAAGTATTAGAGAAGCACTTCATTGGCTATAGGTGAGGCACACTTGATAGCCTAGCCTGGTGGGGGAAGGTCGATGGAAATACCCCGACAAATTTGATAAAGATCTCAATAAGAATGAGCGGGATGACACGCGTAGGTGACATTGTCCCGATGTAAGGCTTACCTTGGTGCAAATAAGTAGACAAACAAATTGTTTGGTTTTCGTAACATAGTCGGGAGATGGATGTTTAGCTCACATTTACCAGTTCTTTCAAATAATGTTAGGCACACCCAAGTATTGGTTTTTCAATGGTTTTCATTCGTTATGGTGACCAAGGGAATTCAAGCCAAATATAAAGAAAAAATGCACCGGGATGAATAAGCCAGAGGCTAAAGATGGCCCAGAATTTGGTCCTCTAGGAATCATGTCACAGAGGGCACTCAAGGTTTGATGCATGGAGATTAAGCCCTCAGGGCTTAAAGTGCAAAGGACCTCTAGAAGGAATTATGCAGTTCCGCTTATAAATAAAGTGCTCATGCCAAGAAAGTTTGAATTTATGTTAAAAGGCTTTATTCCTACATAAAAGTGCTTTGGCATATGTTTTAGAAAGTATTAATGGAGAATGGATTTGTCAGTAGATGTTTAGAATTGTGCGTTAGATTTTGTCTATGTTCCATATTTGACAGTGCACCATACTTTTGGATGATTCGGAAGCTATTTTTGAAAAAATAAGTTTGAGCTTGAAGAACCGCATGAATAGGTTTATTGGAAACAAATGAGTCAGTAGCTAGATATATAAATTGGTTTCAATGGAACTGAATAATACATCAGAGGACCATGGTTTACAGTAGTAATTTATGAGCTCAATTTATATAGAGCAAGCCATGCCTAAGTTTCCTTGCATGAAACAATGAATTCAATTAAAAATAATGGTTAGTGAATAAGATTTGACCACTGACTAGATGATCTATACCTAAAATACAATTTGAGTTATGTGATCAAATTAATAACCATGGAGAGCCTTGTTGTAGTGTTCACTTTGATTGATAATTAATGCTTAATATAGATAAACACTGAGCTCACCATTTTTTGATTTAATGAAGTTATAATGGTTGAGTGAACGAATCCCATTCTCATCATTAATTGAGTTGTACTTACCATGAATTCAAGTGCATTAGTAGAGTACGAAGTAATGTTGATAGTACACTCTCAGGCAATTTGGATGCCAGCAAAGACAACATCGCACCTTACCCAATAGAGGAACAAAACCCAGGATTGCAATCGACCAAGCAGGGGATGCAACATAGTTGAGAGAGTTATGAGGAGAGCTTTGTGTGTGTGATAGCACTCATTAGAAGAAGGTTAATTGTGTCTGGGCCGCAAAGAAGAGGTTGAGAGTGCATGTTCAAAAGAAGAGGGACGAGAGAAGAGAGATCTATGTGAGAGTGTATGCTATTGCAGAGATGTCAGAGTGCAAAGAGGGTTGTGTATTAATGAATGTTATTGAGCATAACATTGGGATGCTATAGAGTGAGAAGAGGATAGAGAATGTTGTGTAGGCCAAGGGAGAAGGAGAAAAAATAGCTTAAAATAAATAGAAAGGTCACCATACATAGTGAGTATTATTTCCTTATTGAGTGTGGGTTGGTGTGTGCAAAACAGGGAGTTGGTGCTTATATCATAGTGCATGTTTGAAGGAAGCTTGCGGGTTGGTGCCTCCTATACTTTCGTGCCTACATAAAGTTGGGGAGATGCAAGTTGGTTCCTGCAAAATATCTATGAAGTTGGTTCTTCAAATGGTCCTTCTGGTAAGATGATGAGGTTTCTACAAAAGGAGGGAGTTGGTGCTTCCTGCTAGTGGGTGCTAGAAAACAATTAAAGGGGAGTTGGTGCTTCATGTTAGTGATGGTTCATAAATAATTTTATGTAATAGGGTATGTCCTATTATTACATCAAATAACAAAACATATTTGGTTGTTTTCCTCCCAGAAGTGTTTCCACATTAAACCTCTATGTCCAATGTGTATGCTACTCATGGTTCTTGTGTTCATGTGATGATTTATGATGTTGCACGTGATATATTGTTGACTGCTCACATGAATAATTGCCATGTTTGAATGAGAAAACATAAAATTGGCATAAAATAAAAAGTTAGCCTTAGAACTAATTCACCATCCCTCTTAGTATTAGGAGTGTTTTAAACAATTGGTATTAGAGCATGGTTCCTTTAGGAACAATGTAACTACTCAAAGGTAGATCAAAGGGAAACAATGGCTAATCAAACTTGGCTTAAATCAGAAGGAGTTTGATTTTCTAAATGTATCATTCTATGAGCTCTAGAGGATTATAATGGGAGCCTATTTGATGGTCAAAAATGAAAATGTTTGGTTGTCTATAGAGTATGAAGAGAAGAATGAATTCAATATAGAAGCTAGGTAGGTGATCATGAAAGCGCTATTAAAGCCAAATGCTAAACAAGTAAGGCATTGTGACACATATAAGGAAATTTTGAACATATTGCAATGTATACATGGAAAAGAGAGCTACATAGCTTCAGAGGAGGCCAAAGAACCTTGCTACGCAAGGAATTAACTTGAATCTATGAAGGTTTCTGATAATGAGAAGAGGAGAAGGAAGAAGAAGAAGAGGCATCACAGAGGAGATATGATCAAAGGATTTAAGAGCCTTCTTCCAGTGAGAAAGTTGGTTCTCATCACTCTCAAGAGGATGGTGAAGACTCATAAGAGAGGCCATGCTTCTCAGGAGGTATGTTATTTCTCTGTAATAAAAGTAAAGAAATAGGTTAATCATTATCTAGATGTTCATATGAATCATATGAAGATAGAGATAGATATGCATCTAGTAGTAGTAATGAAGATAGACCTACTTTAGTAGGAATAGAAAATGAGGGATCCTATGAAGAGGAAAAGAGTATATCCCAAGAAGAGAATAGGAGTATCCCTAGGAGTGATGAACGTGGACTACTCGTCAAACCTGTGGAAGGTTCCATGGACACAAAGGAGAATTTAAATCTCTGTGGCAGCTCAGCCAACATCACTGATAGTTGAGAAAAGGATCTAGATGAAAGGATATACTTTAGAAAGAAATCGTTCTCTACACTAAAATATATCAAGGAGTTATTAGAAGAAAACCTCAAGGACAAGAAACATTTGCAAGAATATGAACTTAAGAATGAGAGATTAAAAACAATGATTGATTTAAATGCTCAACAAGAAGAGGCTCGCAGATTGAATGGGATTTTAACTAATTATTTGAATGAAATGGAAGCCCTTTATGAGAGACTACAAGACAAGGTTGTCTCATGGAGACATGACCTGGAATGGGTAAGCAAAGCTCTGTCTCAATATAAGAAGATGGAGGAGAGTTGGAAGCCTTTAAATGACATGCTTGTTAAACAAAGATCCCCTAACGTCAAAGTTGGGTTATGTTTCAAACAAGATTCAATCTCCAGGAAGGTAAAGGATGAAGGTTCAACTTCCTAGGTAAAGGAAGTTGGAGTTTCCAATAAGAAAAAAGGAAAATAAGTTGTTGGACCATAGCAATAGAGAGGAAAGCAACAATAACAAGAGAAGACAAGAGAGTAGTAGAATGTTAAGCAACAAAAAAAATGAGAGTAGCATAAGAGAATCAGGTAGCTATAACGAAGAATTCAAGGCAACAATTTAGATAGCCATGGAAGGAACATGAAGAACCAATAGAGGTCATTTCCCCCTCAAGGACAATTCCCCCAAAGAAAATGTCTCTTTAGTTCGCAAAAGTCCTTTTATGGATATTGTTTCGCTTGCAATAATTTTGGAAATAAAGCCATAGACTGTAGATTGCATGCGAGAAAACAAGATGTTTTGGGTAGTAGTAGCCTAAGAATGTAGAAAGGGCCTAGCAAAAATCATTATGGTAATGCGAGAAGGATTTATAGGAATGCTCGCAAATATAGTAGAACATAGTCCACATGTTAGATAATGAAGCAAAATGGAGCATCTCAGGGTTTGAAGACAAAATAAAACTATTGAAGAAATTTGGAAGTCAAATTTGTCATCAACACTTTGTTCCAAAGGGACACGCTGAAAAGATGAAGAAATAGTCAAGGAGAAAGATGTTTCCCTAAAGGAAAAACAAGGAAAAATTAAAAAAGATAATCCTCATATTTCAGTTATGAATCTCTCTATAATTCCCAACTATAATGAGAGCATGTCTCAAATGATGAATGGGAGCGACATCCTAGTCACTTATGCCTTGGAGAGAAAGAAGAGAACCAGTGAAAAGAAGACTTGAGTGAAGAAAGAGGAGTTGAAGGGGAAATTTCCTCTAGCCTTTTGTAGTCAAGATAGATCCCAAAAAAGAGAAAGCAAGAAGATGGAAGGTAATGCTCCTGTTAGGACTCGACCATTAAAGGTTTGGAAGAAGAAGGAGGATAATTTTCTGAGGGGGAGTGGATCTTTTGTTTCTCTTCATTAAAAGAATAGAATGGTCTTTGGAGAGTCCAAATAAGTCATACGCAAGAAATTAGAAAAGAATAATCAAAAGTGAATTTGAATTTTGAAGGTATTGTTGAGTTTCGCTTTGCTTAGTAAAATAATAAATTGGTTTTTTTTAAATATATCAGCATTGTAAGAAATAGGGGAGTGCAACCGACATGGTTTTATGAGGAGTAAATAGCAATACTATATGTTGTGGAAGAAGAGGATGAGTTGTATTAGAAGTGTGGAATGAAAATAGGCCCATAGGTAACTCAAGTCTAAAGGACCACTCCCCACACAGAAGCAAGGAAGCAATTGCAAGATATCAAAGAGCATTGCCTCAGGGAGAGTTGCTTTAGTAAACAATAGCATGAAACAATTTTCAACCTTAGAAATAAATATTGTTTATTAAATGAATGGTTTTCACCTTGGGCGAAATACCCTTATTTCATTTAAGTTGTGAATTTGACTATCCCTAGCAGTCTTATGTTCATGAAACATAATTATTATAAGCTTTGCATCTTCCTTAACTTTTAATTGATAACGATATGTGAAATGGAGGTCTTTAGTTCATGTGGAGGAACCTTTTGATGTAAGTGGGAATTAATTTTTAGAAAGAACTATAAGATTTTTCCTGGTACATTATCAAAATCGTAGCAATTTCTTGGTGCAATTGGTGTTATTTAAGCAACAACTCATATTTGGAAGAGGTATGATCTCAGGGGGAGAAGTGATTAAGATGTTGAGGAGAAGTGAACATAGAGGATGAAGCAGGAACAACATTGAAGAGCGATCTCAATGCATCACTACAAAAATACCATGAGCAATTTCAATTTGCATTAGTTTTTGTTCAAGTGATACAAAATATGCATTGGTAGAATGAGTATTCAACTAGGAGCCTAAGGAATTTAGAACTTGAGGATTAATAAAAAGGAGGCATTATATGTTTAGGGGAGCATATCACATATGTCCATTTTTTAAAGAAGAAACAGGTACATGATAGACTTCAAGAGCCCCCCATAAAGAAGATATCAACCCTTGAAGAGAATTCTGCAGAGTAGAATGCACATCAATAGTCATGCCCTCTATCATTGATAGTGAGTGATTGAAGGGGGGAGAGGAAGCACCTTGTAACCCTTTTGAATTGATTTCAAAATGGGAGAGAAGCCTATTCGAGAAGCTATGATGGCTCATGCAGAGGAGAGAAATCCATAGGTGGCTTATACTTGGAAAAGTGTGGAAGAAAGATAAGGAATGAAAATTAATGTGGAGAAGTGATGAAGTGTTTCCATCAATGCTAAAGAGGGAGACTGTTGCACAGTTGGCATTGTTTGGATGGTTAGTGGAAACAATTGTGTTGGAATTGATGTCAACCAGATGAGCATTGATATTAGTGGCAGAATATGTGTTGGAATTGATGTCAGCTAGATGAACATTAATATTAATGGCAACAAATGCGTCGACATTGATGTTCACTAAGCTATCTATGATAGAAGTTGGGACTATCATTGATGTGCATGGTGTGTCAAGCTTAGGGGGAGTTTCATGGTTGTTGCAGTCTTAGGTAGAGAACAATCATAGTAGCAGGTTACGAAAACAAGCTATAAAATCCTATAACTATGATGTTTTGTTGGTCCCATGATTTGAAGGCATTTTTTCCTTAATAATTTAGCTTAGATTCTCTTACAGATGGCATAGTTGGATTAAGCGCTAGAAAATCTTTCTAATGTTATGAGGAAGTTCACAAATGACCTCCTGGTTTGTGAGATAGAACTAATATAAGTTGAATACCTCCAATTCAAACTAGCAAAGTTAGAAAAGGTTGGAAACCATTTTTACACATACCCAAGTTTGGAAAAGTAGCCAAATCTAGTGGCAAAGTTCACGAAGGAGCCAAAAGGTGGATTAGGTATATGTGGCATGGACAACAAAGAAGTAAAGAAGAACTTCATTGGTTGCAGGAGGAACCCACTCGACATCCTGGCCCTGACGGGGGAAGGCTGACAAAAATACCCCAGTGGATTTGATAAAGTGCTCAATTAGAATGAGTGGGGTGATTCCAATAAGTGGTGTCTTCTCGTCAGAGTTATCCCAATGGAGTCCACTCTAAGCTTGGTGTGATTAAAAGGGGCACACAAGGTTAAGCACCAAGATATAAGCAAGTTAGGCTATAGAGAAAAGCACAAACCAATTAGAGTTGAGCAGGAGGTCCCCACTCCAACATCTTAGCTCATTGAGGGCTCACCCGAAGGTATTACAAAGCGACATACAATGAAAAGCCAACCTAATGGAAAAATGAAGAAAATTTTTGAAAGGAAATTGGTAGAAAAATAAGGCCTCGAAGACCCTTTCTCTCTCCTCTCTAATAGGGACAAGTGGAAACATAGTATTGGCTCTCACAAGATGATGTAGGTGAATGATGTCAGCTTTACATAATTGTATGGGGGACACATGGCAAGAAGATTCAATATTTTTACGTGGCCTAATGTGCCAAATATGGATGACACGTGCCACTACTCAGGAGGTGCCATGCGGGATTCATGATGTAAGCATGAGATCATCTAGGAAGGGCTACCTCGAAAGGATTAGAGAGGAACACATGGAAAGTCCCTAAGTTGACTAGGCATTGGGAATATGTGGATTGATAACTTATTCCTATAGGTTTTTAATTGGTGTGTGATTGCAACAGTGGTCCTAGTGGGACATGTCATCTCGAAAGGAAGACCCCAACATTTTCTAATGGACACAAAAAAAAGGGAAAAGAAATAAGTGTTGGTACACATTAGTTAGACATCTAATCCTGGTGGGGCCTTTGATTGGCCAGTGAAGGCAACGAGGGGGTCCCATTAGACATAAAATCCCACAAGTCTCACCCCAGTGTAAGTAAGCGAGTGGAAAAAGTGCTTGGTTGGGGTAACAGAGCAAGGAGACAAAAATTTTGCTGACATTTGACAGTTTGTCAATAAATTCACGTGCCCCCAAGTCTTATTTTTATGATGGTCTTAATGTGTTATGATCACCAAGGGCCTTTAGGCCAAATATAAAGAAAAAGGCATCGAGACGAGTAGGTCAGAGGCTAAAGTTGGCCCAAAACTTGGTACTTTGGGAAACATGTGATAGAGGGCACTCAAGGGTTAATGCATGAGATTAATACCTTCAGGATTAAAGGGAAAATTACACTTGAAAGGAATTATGTAGTGTCACTTATAAATAAAGTGCTTGGGCCATGAAAGGTTTAACTTATGTTAAAAGGCTTTAATGAAACATAAAAGTGGTTTGGAATATGTTTTGGCAAATATTAATGAAGCATGGATGAGTCAACAAATCTTTAGCACCACGCGCTAGATTTGGAATACATACCATATTTGGTAGTGTGTCATACTTTTGGATGAATTGACAAAAAATTTTAAAAAATTAAGGTTGATTTTGAAGAACCACATGCATAGGTTTATTGGAAACAAATGAGTGAGTAGCTATATTTTCAAATTGGTTTCAATGGTATTGAATAATACAACAGAGGACCATGGTTTGTAGGAGTAATTTATGAGTTTTATTTATATAGAACAAACCATGCCTGAGCTTCCTTGCATGACACAAGGAATTCAATTAAAAATAATTCTTAGTGTAGAAGTTCTGACCACAAACTAGAAGAGACATACCCGAAGTATAACATGAGTTATGTGATCAAATTAATAAGAATGGAGAGCCTTTTTTTAGTATCTATTTTGACTAAGAATTAATGCTTAATATGGAGAAACAGTCAAGTGCCCATTATATGATTTAATATAAATGCAATGGTTAAGTGAACAAAACCCATTATCATCATTAATTAAGTTGGAGTGTCCATGAGTTTAGCCACAATAAGAGAATGGGAAGTCATGCTTAAAGTACACTCTCATGGAGTATGGATGGAAAAAAAAGACATCATCGTTCCTTGCGCAGCGAAGGAACAAATCCTAGGATTGAAATCAAGCAAGTGGGGGATGCAACATAGTTGAGAGAGTTACGTGTGTGAGGGCATTGTGGAGAAGGAGGCCAAGTGTGTCTGGGCTGCAAATAAGAGGTCAAGAGTTCTTGTGCAAAAGAAGAGGGATGAAAGAAGTGAGCTCTATATAAGAGTGTATGCTGTTGCAGAGTGGGAAGAGTGCAAAGAGGGTCGTGTATTTGTGAATGTTGTTGAGCATAATAGTGGGATTTTTTAGAGTGAGTAGAGGATAGAGAATGTTGCATGGGCCAAGCGAAAAGGAGAACAAAAAGCTAAAAACAGGAAGAGAGGCTGCCATAAACAATGAGTATTATTTTCTTATTGAGTGTTGGTTGGAGCTTGCAAACCAGAGAGTTATTTCTTCCTTCTTAGTGGATGTTTGAAGGTAGCTTGGGGGTTTTTACCTCTTGCAATTTGGTTCTTTCATAAATCCAAGGAGCTACAAGCTGGTGCTTGCAACAAATCCATGAAGTTTCTGTTTTAGATGGTGCTTATGGTAAGGTTATCACGTGTCTACAAAAGGAGGGAGTTGGTGCTTCCTGCTAGTGGGTGCTAAAAAACAATTAGAGGGGAGTTGTTGCTTCTTGTGAGTAGTGACTCATATTTTTTTTGATTTAATAGAGCAGGAGTGATTATTACATTAAATAAAAAACAAGATTTTGTGGTTTTTCTCTCGAAAGGATTTCCACATTAAATCTATGTGTACAATGCGTGTGTTTCTCATGGTGCTTGTGTTCATGTGATGATTTATGTTGTTGTGTGTGATACATTGTTGATTTCTCATGTGAATAATTTCCATTTTTGAATGAGAAAATATAAAATTGGCATAATAAATTAAAGATAGCCTTAATATTGATTCACCCCATCTCAGTATTAACATTGTTTCCAATAGTTGTAACATGGAAGAATATATATATTTCAATCAATAGCATTAGAAATTAATAAAAATGCAACCGTATAAATATGAATGACATTCATATTTGGATTTTAACATAATGATATGAATGGGAAATAATTAATATTAGAAAAGTTAAAAACAAAATGAGAAGTTTATTTCAAAAAATATTTATGTCCTCACATCATAAAACAAAATTTACAAAATAAAGTTTAAAATCTTAGTTACATGTTGAACATTGAACAACTTATTCCAAAATGAAAATAGGTTGATGGAAAAACAACATTAATTTGCATCCATTTGTAATTTTCATAGCCCATTTTCCTTTCCAACCAATCTCTTCTTAATTTTCTTCCACCTCTTTAAAAAGCATGCAATAAATATTTGATGTCTGACTTGATTTCAACTAGAATCTGCAAGTGATCATCAAAAAAATGAGTGTCATATCCAATCTTTCTATCGATCTTATTTTGTATGTAGGTAAAAAAATAAATTTTAGTAAAGCAGTAATGGTTGACTTGAAAGCTCCAACATCTTCATTGTTCATATTTGTATGTCAATGAGTATATATATATATAAAATTTAGTGAGATTTTTCTTTATAACTATTAGAGGATGCATATGAGTGAAAATTCAAGACTTTGAGAGATACAAATCTCATTGACAAGTAATATATGTGGAGTTAAGATGGATTTAAGTTGGTTGAGATAAATAATTTAGAAAATAAAAAATTATAGAACTATATATAGAACTATTAAATTTAATCTAATTGAAACATAACAATGTAAGAAAAGAAAATAATAAAAATTCAATTAATAAAACTAGAGGTTAATAAAAACACAACCATATAAATACTAAGAACATCCATCCATATTTGGATTTTAACCTATCCATATGAAAATAATACAATTTAAATTTAAAAGATTAAAAAAAAATAAAACTTTAATTATGCCTTTACATCGTAAAATTCCATTTCCAAAATAAAGACGAAATATATAATCACGTGCAAAACATTAAAATAATTATTCCAAAATGTAACCAGTTTGATGACATATCTATTGAAATTACTGAGAAATATAATAACTAATTTATGGAAATCTATCGGAATTATTGAAAGCTATAACCAGAAATATTAATAAAATTAATATATGATTTAATAAATATTAAACCTAATATTATAAATCTTTTATTAAACTTAAATAATATCAAAAATAATATTAAAACCTATATTATAAACCTAACATAGTTCAAGCTACGTAACTCATGAAATTATTGAAATTGTAAATAACTACAATCAAATTCTCAATGATTAGTTTTACTAATATTTAATATTAAACGTTTAATAACATTTCCAGATATTGACTAAACTTTGACATTCAAAAATGATTACCGTGAAATTTCCAGCATCTCAAATTCAACATTTAATATTAGCCAATATTAATATTAGTATTTAATAACAAAAAAATAATACAATTATTATATTTCATTTGATTGATCACGTGCTTATAAATAAATTCTTTGGATTCTTGGATGCCCGAGCTGGAGAAAGCAAAGGCCAAATCGAACGAATACAAAGGTAAATTCCATTTCAAACTCATTTAATACCATCAATATTTTTCATATATAAAACTATGCAAATGTTACATGAATATGATTGGTTGGTAGAATTTTAAATGAAATTGAACATACATATCTTACAAACAACATTCAACAGGTAATAATTAGGATATGCTCTTACTAATAGATTGAGTTTTGTATCTCAATGGTTTGTTCTAATGAGAGAACAATAGCCACTTTAAAAAAGTAATTTGAACATGAAAAAACATGTAAAAAACCTTTTCAAATATTGTAAAAAACCTTTTCAAATATTATTATGAATATGATGAATGTATTTATGTAATAAATGTATGAAAGTACTTATTATATTAAAAGTAAATAAAGAGGGAAATAGTGAGGGATCTAGTTAAAACTGTCCCTAAAGGTTACACGCCTCCTAGTTATGAAAAGATGAGGACGACTGTGTTATCTGAAGAGAGGGATCAGACAACACAAATATCCATTCTACTGTTTCCATATTGACATCATTATGGAAAATGATAGATTTTGATTTGTTTATTTGAAGTCCAGTGGCATTTTGGAATCTTTTTAGGATGTCATGAAAACATATCCAGGTGAGTCTGCATAGAATTCCAAAAATGAGCACATCATCTACAAATAAGTTATGCGAGATGTAGTTGTTTCTACATATCTTCAAAGGTCGACACCTGTTTTCATTGACTGCTTTGTTAATATGAAGACTTAATGAATTCATTGTCGATATAAACAAAAGAGGAGATAGGGGACAACCTTGACGCAGTCCTATTTCTACTAGAACATAAGAGGAAGAAATCCCATTTATGATGACGGCATAGTTTACTTTCTCCACACATGCCATGATCCAATTTATTATATTAGATTTCAGGCCGATCTTTGCAAGTAAGCATCTAATAAAGCACCAATCTAAACAATCATATTCCTTTTGTAGATCAATTTTAAATATGGCAGCTTCACTTTTCTTAGAAAGCATGGTGAGCAAACTTTCTTGTGTATTGGCGACAACATCCAAAATATTCCTTCCCTTTAAAAAGACATGCTGATCCTTTGTTAAAAAACTAGCTAGGGTAGCTTTGATCCTTTCAGCAATAATTTTTGACATGATTTTGAAAGCTATATTGCAGAGGGAAATCGGCCTAAAGTCTTTAAAAGATTCAGCTTCCATTTTCTTTGGAATAAGTGCTATTTGAGTGGAGGAAGTTATCTAATGTATGCTGCCTGAGATTCTCGCAGCTTCGACCATCCTTAAAAAATCATGTTTGATGAGATCAAAGAAGTGGATAAAGAATTCTACCATCCAACCATCCAGGCCAGGGAATTTATCCTTCTTGAAGGACTTCATAACTCCTAACAGTTATTCCTCTTTTATGGGCTAGAAAAGGCAATCATTTTTTTCATCATCAAACATTTGTGGGAATGGATCAATGCCCCATAAAATGTCCTGAAACTTGCAAACATCCGTTCTTTTATATTGGTTTTCAAAGTATCTCACAGCTTCCTTTGAGATGTCTTGTTGAGAGAATAGGAAGCCTCCCCAACCATCACTTATTTTCCATATGGAATTTTTCTCACGCCTGGAATTTTCATACCTATTGAAAAAAAAAATTGTTTTTGTCACCTTCCTTGAGCCAAATCACCCTACTCTAAAGTCTCCATGAAGCTTCTTCCTGCTTCAGAATTTTTTGTTTTTTCCTTTCAAGCTCTTTTATGCAGCATCTCATATTAAATGGAAGTGTATTAGCAACCAAAGCTCCAAAGATACTATCTGGTTCCATCTGTATTTCCCGAAGGGCCATTATGTTTAGTTGTCTTTTCTTAAATTGCCATTCTTTTACAACCTTTCTCATAGAGGACAGTTTGTCCCTAAAGATCAAAAAAGGGGGGATCTTATCTTTTGTTGATAAATCCTTCCAGGTTCTTGTAATGACTTCATTAAATTTTGGTTCTTCTAACCATGACCTGTTAAATTTAAAAGGGTACCCTTTCCTAAACCCCTTTTCTCTCCAGCTAAGAAATATTGACCTATGGTCTGATATGAAGACATTTCCAATGGAGGAGTAAGGCATACCCATTCTATCTATAATGCTGACATGTACAATAAATCGATCAATTCTTTTTGCAATATACACCTCTTCTATCCTTCTATTGTCCCAAGTAGACATAATTTTAGAAGGATTTATGTCTACAAGATTTCTGTGCAGAAGCTCATATCTGATATGGTTTGCCAGCAAGTCTTTTTTCTTGCTTTTCCCCCGTTGTTCATCTGAATTTAGAGTTACATTTAGATCACCTGCAATCATTAAAGATTCAATATCAAAAATTTCTGATGCAAATAATTTTTCCCAGAATGGGATCCTGTTCTTGTAAGGGGCGTAGATATTCAAGATATTAATGGGACAGTCTTTTCCTCTGATAGAGGCCGAGATGAGAATGCTCGCAAAACATTTATATTCTTTTGCTCTAATCCAAACAGGGTCCCATAAAACCACCAGCCCCCCAGAAAGGCCTTTGGCTTCTGAAGCAACCAAGTGCCAAGTAGGAAACATTTTCCTAAAATAGGAGATGGATACAGGATTACTATGCATAGTTTCTTGAATTAAGATGATTTTTGGCTAAGCCAAGTAGAAGAGATTCTCTAGCGCCAAAAATTTTTGGTCTGCTCCCAGACCTCTTATGTTCATAGATATGATGAAAGTCATTGAGGGGTTTCTTCAGCCGCACTTGCTCTAAGAGGCTAATTCTCTGACATATCAATGATGGGTACATCAATAAGGGAAAGGTTTCTTACTCCTCTGTCTGCGCCATCAGCCCTCCCTCTGAAATGTCTACTGCCTCTGTTTTTTTTTCTTCTCATCGTAATATTTCTTACAGAGTTTGGGCTTATAAGTGGAAGCGATGGTTTCCTTGGTTTACGAATGGTTAGGGGTTTAAGTTCGAGTGATTTCTTGCTTAGAAGATAGTCTAAGTCATTGTCAAGTGAATTTGTTGGGGATGAGACGGGGGAGTTTAGAGGTGTAGCTGACACCATAGGCTCTTTTCCTTTCACAAATGGAGTAATTCCATTTTTCGACAATGGTGAGGTTGATGAGATAAAAATAGTTTGGGAGCCCACAGTAAAATCTTTGAAAGGCTGGAGGAACGGTGGAGGAGGAGGGACTTCTTTTTCATCATTTGGTTCTAGGGGGGCATACAAAGAAGAGCTTGGGTGTTTTTATCGGGAGTGGTGACTAACCTTCTTGAGCTTTCAGGCAGGGTACATGACTCTGAGACAATATTGATGGATGGGAGATATCCTGGGAAAAATATTGAGGAGATTGACTAATATTTTTTTCCCGATTTGTAAATCCTTATAAAGAATCATGTTCCGACGGAGATAAACTAATTGTAAAAGATAGCTTCACCTTTTCAGGAGACTGGGGATTCATCTTATATTTGTTTATATATGCCTGGATTTTTCCATGTTGCAATCTGCGTTTTAGAGTAGGGCGCCAAGGGAAGCTTTTGATTAATTGTCCTGTCCTATGACATGCTGAGCATCTGAAAGGGATTCCCCAAAAATCCAATCTCTGATTTATTTTTAAATCTCTCCAATATATCTCTATGTGGTCAGGAAACCCTCCCCTGTAAGCCTTTTCAATAAGTATCCATGCTATTCGTTTGTCTTTTTCCCCAAGACATGTTGGGTCAACATAGACACATCTTCCTATGGCGTTTGCTATCTCAGTTAGAGTTTCCTTCGACCACAACTCTAGAGGAAGGCTAGGAAGTTTGACCCATATTAAATTATTTGAAGGGGTGTTCTTCAGTGGGTTGTACCCAATGTAGCACTTGTAAAGGGCAAGGAAACTCCTTCTATGTACCCATGGACGTTTCTAAATGGTGTCTAGATCACTGACACTCAGAAAATGAAAGCAATACCATTCTTTCATAAGTTTGGCTACAATGGGTATATATCCAATCAGTGGTTTCCACTGGATCTCAAGCCACTTTCTCATCATAGCATCATCCATATTTGGAAAGTGCCATCGACCCACCAGAGCAAGTTCCTCTAGGCTTGCTATGCGCTTGGTCAAGTAGATACTGTCCAGATTTATTGCAGCAAGCAGAGGAATCGTACAATTTTCAAATTTTCAAATGTTTACTCCAATCAACAAATTCACTCCAATGCATCTATGTTATTATTTTAAATCTGGTCTAACAACCCATATCATTTTCATTTTTGAGATTTCCTCAAAACAAATAAATATCAATTACAACTAATTTGATTGGCGCTATTTACTTTTTATTTTTTTTTAAAATAACATTGATACTCAGAAAACATAAAATATATATATTCGAAACAATGTTTATCTATTCTTTTTGCAACCAAGCCTGGATCAAATAAATCCTTAAACCTTCTAAATTTTTACCGAAACAATATGAATCAACTATTCAATATTTATTATACATGCCACATAGGGTATAACGCATTCGTTTTTTCATTGACCATCTATAATTTCCTATTTGACTTAAGAATCAAATGACTATAGATAATGTTAACTTTATAAAATCATTTTTTTTTCAATTTTTAGACTTTATTTATTTGAAATTTGGTTGGTTGATAACGCTTCATTCTTATTTTACAATGATTTTGGTTGGTTTATAAGGCTTCATTCTTATTTTACAATGATGTGGTTTACGATAATGGCAGTACTAGTTTATGGCGAGTCTTATTTGTGCGACTATAGCATAGTTAATGCTATAGTCCTTACACCCCTGACAGGAATTTGACCTCATCGCATACCATGTTCATGCATCCATGCATGCATCATCACCCAGCTCCGACGATCCCTTCCTGCCCGAGCTTGACCTCACCGCGACCGTAATCTAGCGATGCGTTCCTCCCCGCCTCCAGCTCCGGTGTTCCTGCCCGCCTCCGGTTTATGGTCTTAATTACTTATCCCATGTGGCACTCTATTTGATATTTCAAATTTCAAATTTTAGCGCGAGTTTCCTGCGTATCATGTCATACCATCGGCTCGAATACCATCCATACGTCACTCATTTTGAATTTTGTAATTGGGTTTGAATTTTGAAACCCGCCGAAACACTAATATTTTAATTTATTTGCTCAGCATCGGCTCCCGAAAGCGTCTATCGGAGGTAATTCTGGTGGTGCCCAAATTCGCCATGGATATCTTAAACGTCGGAGAAGACAGATGAACAGCACTAGTCGCAGCTTTCTTTTCATGTGCTCTTCATTCTGGTGATTGTGTTGTTGTTTCTTACGTTGTCTTGGTACATGAACTACGAATCAGCGCTGGAGGGTTTGATGGATCAGCTCATCATGGTCCTCATTCTGTGCCCGGTGAGTCACAATCTAGTCCTCAGCTTCCTCCAGAAAAATTGATCACCCGCTGCAGCTAAGGGACGCCCAGAGGAGGTTGTCGTATCCCAAATAAAAAACTAGCATGTTGCAGGGCTTTGCCTCCCCAACAGTACCGTCGTTGCTTTTATTTCGAATGTGATGTGCTACAGGATCACATTGTTGGCGGCATAGTGGAGTAGGGCTTTGGCCACTACTTGGAAAGGTTTTCGTAGGTGGGAGGGCTTTGGGTGCACCGGTCCTCGAATTGGGGATTCATAAATCTAACGTTTAAGCATCAGTTTCATAATTTGTCAACCAATTGTAATTATTCATGTGCTACTTGTATGCTTCTCGATACGGGCTCTTTACATGTTCTTTTGTGTCTGAATGTGTGTTGTTTTGGGACAATAACTACGTGTATCAAGATCAAACTTCTCGAGATAGAATACTTACCGCAAGAACTTCTAAAGATGAACAATCTTCTACATTTAGTGAAGGAGTGTTGTCCTTTGTTGGAACTACCATTTAAAAAGATTGACGAAGAAAGAGAAACACGTAGAGAGTTGAATATGTTTGAGTCCTTCCATGACGATGATAAATGCTTATTTATGATACAGTGGTTTTCTACAGAAACATTGGAGTTATTATTTTCGGAGTGTGTTTGCCCAAACCTTCGGTCCTTGTATTTGCCGCAATTTCGGAAATCAATACAAATAGGAGGGCTTTGTGGTATGTTAAAACTTCAACATCTAGATGTTTAGGAGTGTGTAAGAATAGAGGAGTTGCCACTGCCACATCTTGAGATGTTGATATCTATGGAGGAATTGGATGTTTCTAAATACAAAATGTTGAGGAGCATTCCAAGGTTGGGGCAACTCAAGAAGCTCAGGACCCTATATGTTGTTGGATGCAATGAGATGTTAGAGTTGTCCATCGCAAGGAATCTAATGTTGTTAAAGAAGGTTCATGCTTATAACTGCCTGAAATTATGGTGGGATGAGGGTGAGCTCGAACAACTGCACCAAACACTGAATGTCGCTTTGGTATTAATCATATGATGAATGGAATGTTTACAATAATTTTAATGAACATAATATCTATGTTTAACTATTTCATGTATACTTAATACATTAAACAGTAATATGAAATGTCTTCGAGGCTTGCTTTACGCATATGACATGATGGAAAGATGAATGGTTTTCAAAATGAAAGAATCACCCGAAATGTGATTTAAAATTAAATGTCATTTGTGAACTTTAAATTAATGATATTAATACTTTGCAATGTAACCCGATATATCTGTGTAAAAGATGATGGTCAATCTAAGTTCTCATCCCGACTTAATTTTTCCTGTGAGTGACCATATCAGTGGACCGTTAAAATTCTCGACGATACGAGTGAAATCCCCACAAAAGAATTTCTCGTAGGGTTTATTGGTCATGCACGCCATTCCTAAGAGATTCAAGCCATCTCCAAGAGATTCCTAGTTGGACAAATTTGGAGCATTTAGAAATGGAAGATTTTATTAAATTATTATTAACTATATCTTAATATTAATTTAAAATCATTTAAAATTTATAATAATAATTTTCTCAATAATTATAAAATAAAAATTTAAAAGGATTAAAAAATGATTGAAATATTTTTGAAAAGTTTAAGATAATGATTTTAAAATTTTAATTAAAAAAATGATAAAATATAATTATAAATTATTTATTAAAGTAAAATATATTATATAAATAGAAAATAATTAAGGTATCATATGTATTTAAGTTGGATTATGAAAATTACGGAAAGAAAAATAAGCAAAATTGCTAGTGATTTCCAGAATAATACTATGTAACATGTGTGATTTTGTCAACATTTTGGATGGTGACTCCATCCATCATTAGTGACCATACAACTGTGTGTGGTCTTTGATGATAGATGAAGTCACCATAAAAAACGTTGACACATCACACATGTTACATAATATTATTTCGGAAATCACTAACAATATGACAGTGGAAGTCTCCAATCACTCAAATTAGTAAAAGTTATATACATAAAAGAGGAGATTGCAATTTTTATTTTAAGAAATTTTATGAATTTTTTAAGTTTATCAATGGTTTAGATAATGATAGAACAAGATAATAATTAAACACTTATACAAAGTAATTTTGAAGGGATGTATTTTAATGTTTATTATAAAGTGAGAGGTTTTTACTTAGAAACATACAAGTTTGGGTTAAATGTTTTGTAAAAAGTAAGTTAGGGATATCAAATATTATTTTACAAAAGTCTTAAAAAAATAAATAAATAATTTGAATCTCTTCTTTTACATTTGCATGCTCTTCAATTCTACAATGGAGAATTGTCTTCCTAAAACATGAACTCATGACCTTATTTTTCTTATTCTTAAGGAAAGCAAAAACAGAAACACCTCTATTTATATAATCATTATGGTTAATCCCTCTCGTAGCTAAGTCATATTGGATTATAATTATAAAGAAATAACATATAGCTCAAATTTGAGATAAAACAGGTCATCTAAAATGAATGTACTAATAACCATTTTGATTTGACTTTTCTATTATAAATGGTGTACAAGAATGTTATTGCTAACTTCAATAATACAAATGGTCGGTTGAAAGAAATATGGAAGAGTGTTGGTTGCACTATATGACCCAACATTTAATGTCAATCTACAGTCCATAGAATTCAAGACACAACTTTGGAAATGTTGCATAAATACTTTAGAAACCTGCAAAGCCAAATCATAATCTCCTCTATAAATTTTTCATTACCATTCTTGAATTCTTACAAACACTAGTCAAACCCTTGTTCTAATCTTGCAATCATAGGCATCCATTAGAAGCGAAACCCTAAGTACTGCAAATACTAATCTTTCAATCTACCAACATTTGAAAGCAACTCTTAACTATTAACAATTGGAAAGAAAAACCTAATTACTGATAATTGAAAGGCAAACCCTTAACTATTGAAAATTTGAGAGAAAACCCTAATTATCAAAATGAAAACCCTTGCTACTAATTAATTGGAAACTTGAGCATCGACTCAACAAATGTAAAGGGTGTCTTTGAAGGGAAAAATAGTTGAGCTCCTAGCCAATACACACACTATAAAATATTTCCACACTCAATGCATAACTCTAAAGCAAAAGAAACAACTAAGTCTATTGTGATCCTCCGCTAGGTCCTATTGCAATCTATTTTTATGTCAAACAAAAGAAAGATTCCAAATTTATTCCAGACACACACCGGTCCATTATAAAATATGTGCAAACTATTCAAAACACCATATGCATGAATAACAAGGTCCCTACTTAGTTTTGACACATAACACCTGTAAAACTTCATAAAAAGTTGCGAGCAAATATACTCACGCTATTCTTCAAATTGGTATACAAGTTTCAAATATTTCTAAGAAAAATCAATCAAATATGAATTTTAAAAGATAACATGTTGCTCATAAAGAGGACATAGGAAAGAAGTAATTTTATAATCTGTAAGAGCATAAATCATCACTTTGTTCACAATGAAAAATATGCAATATTATAAATAATTGAATCCCTCTTATAAACAATTCCTTTGACGCATGTCAGACAACACATCACTTATACCACCACTGTGAAACCTCAAAACAAAAATACCTATATGTTATGTTTGAACTCAATCAATAACTCCAAGTCACATTACAACTTGTTTTACCATTCAAATAGTGGATTTCGATGGATCTAATATGACTTGTGTTAGATGGAATGTCTCAAGATCGAAACCATAATTGGAATCCTCAAGAGATTAATTTTTTTCAAAAAGGAGGCAACACATTATACATTTAAAACATCCTTGTCATTGACTGTCATAAACCAAGAAACATGTACATAAACTATATGTTAGTGCACAAAAATAGATAAATTAAAGAGAAATCCATGCATCAACTCAACCAATAATAATGACTCTAATCCAAATCGCATCATCATTCAACAATCGGTTTTAAGTTATAATAGATTTTTGATAACCCAAATCTTAACAGACATGTTGCGCTTATACAAAGAGAACTTTAAATCTCAATCAAGATATTGTTCATTGTTATGACATAAAACCCCAAATCTCATTAGATCCAACATGCCTTATATTTTCATTCAATGGAACAATCCAAATTGGGACTAAAGATCGAAAACCTAAGCGATCAATCGTAAGAAAACAAAATATGTTGGTTTGATCATTACATATAAACAATGTTTGGTGTAGCTTATAGATATCATCACATGAAAATATAATACAAAAGTGAATTATATGTGCAATTTTTGCCATGGAAATGCATCATGCTTGTAATCTCAACACTCCTAGATGTGTAAATGTAAAGAAAACATAGAATAAAGACTTATCTACCGAGGAGTTAGAGTGTGTAGTTTTCACACAGGAAACCTCTAGATCTGAGATCAAACACACAAGTTAGCACAACAAAGGGATAAATATCAAGAATCAATAAACAAATTTGAAACCTAGCTAAATGAATGCAAAAGATGGAGGACAACGAGTTGGATTGTTGAGCCTAGCCAACCAACTTGTGCCTCCTACAGAAAATTTCAATAATAAAGAATCTTTAATTCCTCAAATGAACAAAAAAATGTAGGATGGAACCTAGCATAAAACTTTGTCTTATATCTTCTTAGTCTCTACATCATGTCAATTTCTTAGGTCCAGTTGACTAAAGATACATCTATAATAATACCACCTGCATTAGGCACAAACCATAGCTTGGATTTTATAATTTTTACAATACATCATTGGGCTTCAAACTAGCCAATTGAATGCAAAACAAAACAGGTAAGAATAATAATAGCTTGTGCTTGAAGGAAAGTATGGTGCAACCAAAAAGTAAACAAGGAAATCACAAATCTACTACAAGAAGAACTATAGAGTAGTTCCTTCTTCCTTAGTCTGGAGCTAGCTATAATCATTATGCTCACACTTTTACCTTGATCTAACTCCATAAATATCTCTAACATGTGTACACAATATTGATTAACCACTAGCCCTCGTGGCATACTTCAATGACCAAAGCAGTCCACACATCCATTTCCTCAATGCATGATCTATATACATAGTACAAAAATTGCACAACCTTTGTTACTGACTTATAAACAATCATAAATATTGGAAAATACATACAAGCGGAGGTATTTTTAGATGAAACGCAAATTGAGCACAAATCTTCACTATTGCATCAAAAAGAATGTGGAAGTGTGAGGTAAAGGTTCCAAATTGGTAAAACAAGGGAACAAAATAGGGTATCATAGGGGAAAAAAGATGTATTAAATACGAAAGTTCTATGGCTTGACAAATAGATGGCCAATTCAACACTGTTTGAAAAACTTTTCAGTGCCCTCCATCAAATTACATGTTGTGGTGATTTACAAATACGAGAGGTGTTGTCGCTTTTAACAACACCTGCAACACGGGTGCTTCACGGGACATAGAAACTTCCTATAGACAACCTCTGGGTTTATTTTAGACAAGTGCCTAGGTCATCTTAAAGAGAGGAGTGCATGGAAGATTTTCAACGCGGGCTTTCGGTTGCACTCCAATTGTCATGTAGTTAAAAGATAATAAAGGGGGCTTGCTTCAATAGGCCTTCATTAATGTAGACTCAAGCCAATACATATATCCAAATGTAGTGGTTAAATCGAGGTGACCTCATGGTTCTTGTTATTAGCCCTTTGCACTAAAAAACATTACAAATTATGCGAGCTTCGATACTCCTTGGCCCCTTCTGATTACATCAACTCTTAACTAGTGTTACAAAATAGACTCTTCTAGAGTCTTTTACATCACAAACACATGGCTATCCCCTTTTCCATGAATAATGGGATCTGACGCAACATCCTCCCAAACTATAGGAGTGAAAATAAGAAGGTTAACTTCTGAGTGGCAAAATTTTTGCATACGAACTCTGAATAACGCGATTCATGTGTCGTTGGAAAGGTATTTGTGTGTTGAGTAGCATGAAATGGTGCGGTGCTAAAGTGGTAAATTTTTACCCCCCCCCCCAAAAAAAATGTCCTTTGATGCCTCAAAATGTTCTGAGAACGTTTTATACCCCGTTTCACCAAACTGGGTCCCATTGGTAAAAATGGTCTGATGAGCTGATCTCTCCACTTTTTCCACCTCAAATGCATCGATATGGATGAAAAACAATATAATTATCCAATTCGGATCACACCTCCCCATTTTTGGAGGATTTTGGTCCCCAATTTGCTTTACTAATTGAGGTAAGGAAATTTGTCTTTCCACCTTCTCTCTAGTGTACCATTTAACTTTGCCTTGAAGTTGTCCCTTCAACACATTCTTACAAAGGTTATGTTGCCCATTTCTTGTAGTTCTGGACCTCTTTTGAAAAATTGTATCTTCTGTAAAATTTGCGTGAGGGTCTAGTGCCAAATCCTCCATGGAAGGTTGGACATGTTCCTCTTCCTGATCTAGCATAGAAGGCTTGTAGAGTTTCAAATTATCTACATTCACAACTGATTAAATGCACAAATATGGTAGTAAACTCAGTCGATAGGAATTATCACCCACCTTTTCGAGTATATCAAAGAGACATACCCTAGAACCTTGATTTTCTTGTCAAACCCCTCCAGCCTCTCCTTGTTCAAATGTATCCATACTCTATCTCCCACCTTGAATTATTTCTCTATTTTGTGTTGATCATCCCTAACCTTATACTTATCCTTCGACTTCTACAGTGTTTCATGTACCTTTAGATGGATATATCTCACTTTCTCTATAAGATTTTCTACCCTCAAACCATCTCCTCTAAGATCTTCCCTCACTCCTTCTTGCTCCCATATGAAATATCCAAAGGTGAAGGTGAAAAATATCCAAAACAAGTCTCAAGCGGGGACTTTCCTCTAGAACTGTGGACTGCTCTATTATAAGAATGTTGTATATATACCATAATTTCATTCCAAGTCTTCGGATGCTTCTAGTTGTATGCCCTCAGAAGTTGTACCAAAGTCATGTTGACTACTTATGTCTGCCCATCTGTCTATGGATGGAATGTTGTAGATCTCTTCAACGTTTTGTCTATCTTCTTCCACAATATAGTCCAAATTACACTGAGAAATATTGTGTCCCTGTTTGAAATGATGCTCCTTGGTATCCCAAAGTGCACCCAAACTTGTCCAAAGAACAAGTTTGTTTCTTCTTGTTAGTTGATGGACTTTTTACAGGGCATCAAAATACACATCTCTCTGAACATGTCAATACCATGAACATGTAGTCATGTCCCTTCCTGGTTGTCTATAAACCTCCCACAAATTCCATTGAAATTCTTTCCTAAGGATGAGTAGGTACGGGGTAAGGGATGATACAAACCCTGTTTCTTGTTGCTAGGCTTGTTGGTATAGTAAAGCATGCACCATTTTATGAACCTAGCTACATACTCTTATATCCTAGGCCAATACACATACCTTTTCTAGTTAGCCATGGTCTTCCCTACACCAATGTTCCCTGAATCATTGGAGGTGTGAGCCTCTCTAGTCAGCTATAAACATTCACCTTTAGGAAAACGTAGCTTATCCAGCCTATAGAGTAACCCATCTTAGAGATGGTATTTAATGGTGTTGTCACCATCATGCACATGAATCTCACTCTGCAATTACTGATACACCTAATTGAATTCCTCATCTTCTTAATATGCCTCTTTGTATGTTGTTGAGAAATCTAGGGAATCAAGTATTAGGTGATTTCTCTTCAATTAGTAACTGCTCGTGGGTTCTTTTTACAAATATATATTAGAATAATATTTTCTTAAGTTATTAGTGTTCTTCGTCATTAAACAATAGATGCATGAACATAAATATACAAGAGACACATATTGTAGGTTATGACTCAAGACCAAAACCTCTCACTCTCTGAATGGAAAACCCGCGAAAAATCTTCTTATAGAGATTCAAATTGACGAATACCAAGACCAAGGCCCTTTACCTATTTTCCACTCCAAGACTAAGACACTAATTCTATTTACTATCAATATTATTCTCTTTTCTTCCTCTTTTCTTCCCTTCTGCTTCGACCTCCTTAACACTGAGCTATAATCATCATCGAGACTGAGATCTCTTTACTCACCATGACCTTTTCTCTATGGTAGTATAGAGACTTCCTCACTTTGTAATACTGCAATATAATGGCACCTAAGTTGTGAAGCATCAAACCCTTCTCACTGTGGTAGCATTAAAGTGTAATGATACCGAATTATGATACCTTGAAACTCTTCTTGTTGTGGTAGCTCTGAATTGTGGTAACACCGAAGTTGTCATTATAATTGTTATCTGAATCTCAGAGGTATACCCGAACTCCTTGACCATGAGATAACATCAAACTTACCTCTACAATATTATATCTTTGTCCAAGCTCCTTTAGTGAAATTGCCTCTACAATCTTGTAGCTTATCTGAGCTTCTTCACTGAACTGATATTCAAACTTGTCTCATGTGGAAATGCAAAGACCCTTCACACACATATATAGTGGCTTTTCTATATAGATAAGTCGACATGTTTATATGAATATGTGTGTCTCCATAAGGTGAATCCCACATGAGTTATTCACTTTATCTAGAGGTCGAATTGAAGAGGAGAACTTGTGCTTGTCTTTGGAGGGCTACTCGACCATTCTATTGACTCATATACATTTGTAACAGGACCAAGAATGGTTCTTCATACATGAAATTGACTCTTATGACAAATCCTAAAGGCTCTTAATGGGATCCATCTAAAAAGAAAACTTATTTCTCATGAAACCCATGAGCCAAGCATACAATCATTTTATTTTTCTTCTTTACATAAATTACACAAAAAACATAATTACACATGTCATTATGAAGACCAAACCTAGTTACACTTTTGAACACTTCCTCTTAACTATGGAGGTATTCATAATGGTACTTGGCCATTCTCAATGAAGAATTTCTCATAAGAAGAATCATATTGGTATCCCATCTTTATAGCATCATATCAACCAACACTTTCACATATAAAAGCATTGACTAATAGCTCTATCTCTCCACAGGATCTAAGCTCAATATTGGCAAGACCAATGATTTATAAACACTTTGATCATTATCTCTCCCTAAACATACCCCACCCGATTTCTTATGTTGTGTTCCATTAGGACTATTCTTATCTTAGATTCCCAATCCTCAAAGAATACAGGTCCTATATGACTACTCTTATCTTGGATGCCTTATGTCATCTTTAAAGAGGATCAAATTCTAGATATTTAACTTGTCCTTCATTATTTCTTCCCAGTGAAGACAATAATGATGTATCTATCTCTCCCTATTAATTATGGAGGACATATCTATTCCAATAAAGGAATGTACCTAAGCTCCCTCTTGGCTTAGGACTTTCTAAGTTTCTTCCAATTAAGAAATTTTCTTCCATAATCCCTCTTAATTAGGGACCTATAATATCTACTCAAGTGTAGACGGAAAAAAAAACAATCGCTTGAAGAGATCCTTCCTTTGATGTCATGAATTTATTTGGCAATTAGTCTTCTTCTTTTGGGACATCTTCATAGGTCACAAACCATGCATCACTTTCATCCATGAGTCAGTCATGTCATCATTCCATTCATCAGAAAGTAATCCATCAGTCAAGTTGCCTTCTTCATGCTATCTTATTTGGAAGGATCTTACACCCTTCTACATGGCGTTCTTGGAAGACCTACATAAAACCATCCAGATATTGTTAAAAAATATGAAATGAACACTTAAATCAAAATTACCTTTGTGATGGTGTTTCATCATGACATCTTTCTTTTGGCATTAACATCCTTCTTACATGTTCACACATCTCTTATCTATATATATATATATTGTCAAGGATCTCCATATTTTGCAAACTTCCATTAGATTATACATATCTTTCAGGGATGTTTCATAGTCAAATCTTTCACTTCTTGGAATGTGTTGACTGCCTTCTTTCATGGTTGCATAGTCTATGCTCTCTTCATTTCTTTCTTCACACATGACATTCCTAGGAACTTCCAATCAGAGTTCCTCTAGTTGCTGTCAACCACCTCATATTCCATATGAGGACATATTATGTTGATTTCAACTAGTGTGACACATGCCTTACGGCACCGACTTTCATGGGAGGAGATTCCTTTTCTTTGATCATGCTTCTCAAGATAGAGTAGTGATCCATGTTACCTACAACCATACAAGATGACTTTATGATATTGAATACAAGCATACACCTATTTTACCTTTAGGTTATCTACGATTATTTCAATAGCTTCCTTGATCGAAAAGAGCTTCAACTCCTTGATTTGCTTCATCTCTTATGCCATCATACCATTATTCTATGAATTCCACAAGTTGGAGTTCCTGATGAAACACTTGCTTCCTCTCTATATTGGCGAACCTTCTGATATATGCGCAACTTCTGTATATGTGTATATCTTTCGTATATGTGAAGATTTTGTATATGCACATATTTTTCATATATGCACATACACATGTACAACTGCAACCTTCATATATAAACAAATCCAATATATATGCGTATTTTCCATATACGCACAACTTCTATGTATACACATATATAGAGGTTGTGCACTGTAGATAAAGTATACACATTTACAAAAGATACGCAGATATAAGGAAAAAATTGCATATACAAAAAAAATGGCGCATATACGGAAGATATGCACATATACAGAAGTTGTGAAGAACTCTACCCTCCATATATGTGCATGTCTTTCGTAAATAAATGAATTCAACAATTTGGAATGTTGTCAGATGTGGGTCCCTCAGCTGTAACAATAAAAAAAGTTCATATAGTTATTCAAATGTATTGAACATGATAATATATCACATTTAATGTAAAACAATGCATAGCATGAAATTTCCATACCAATATTGGGTATAATAGAATCTTGTGTTATCTGAGGCACATGGTCCCAATTTCTTTGTTTTTGAGAAGATAACTCCAATTGTTCATCCATTCTTTTTTCCCTTGCATGAACTCGTCCAACCCTTTCAAATTGTAGTTTATCTATCCCTGATTTTAACTTGCGACCACATCGCCTCTTTTATTTACTGGACTCAAGAAACTATGTTTTCTCTTGGTAGTGATCTTGGATGGAGTTATAGTATTGAAAAACCTTTTTTGTATTCTTGACATGATTGATTACCCCATTCATATCGGTGGCCCAGTCAATTCCCAGGAGCGCAAGGTACGAATTGCTGTCATCAACAATCTTTATTACTTCAAAATATGCTAGCGCACTTGCACCCTACAATCGCCCCACGGGTATAATTTTCTATTGGTTCACCATTCTCAGCTGAATCAGAGACCATTGCAGTGCATGTCTTCCCATTCACTCCCATGTCTGTTGCGGTAGAACATTCGCATCCGATCCCGAATCCTGAATGACTTGATCCATCTGTATATGGAATTTGTACACATCTTCGTTTATGCTTCTGCATTGTATATGCGCAAATTCCATATACATAAATTGCACATATACGGAAACTATGCATATACGGAAGATGTGCGCATATACGGAAACTGGGCATATACAGAAGACATGCGAATATACGGAAACTGGGCATATACGGAAGATATGCGCATGTCTTCCGTATATCCCTAACTTTCCTGTATGTGCATATCTTTCGCATATGCACGTATTTCATGTATCTGCATCGCAGATGCGCAAATTCCATATACAGAAATTGCGCGTATACAGAAACTGTGCATATACGGAAGTCACGCGCATATCTTCAGTATATGCCCAATTTCCGTTTATGCGCACATCTTCCATATATTTACAGTTTCCGTATATGCGCAATTTATGTATATGGAATTTGTGCATATACGGAAACTGGGCATACACGGAAGATGTGCCCGTCTTCTGTATCTGCACCATTTCTGTATATGCGCAATTTCAAGATATGGAATTTGTACACATCTTCGTTTATGCTTCTGCATCGTATATGTGCAAATTCCATATACATAAATTGCGCATATACGGAAACTATGCATATACGGAAGATGTGCGCATATACGGAAACTGGGCATATACGGAAACTGTGCATATACGGAAGATGTGTGCATATACGGAAACTGGGCATATACGGAATATATGCACAAATCTTTTGTATATGCCCAGTTTCCGTATATGCGTAATTTCTGTATATTGAATTTGCGCGTATACGATGCAGATACATGAACTTTCCTGTATGTGCATATCATCCATATACATAAATTGCGCATATACAGAAACTGTGCATATACGGAAGATGTGCGCATATATGGAAACTGGGCATATACGGAAGATGTACGCATATACGGAAACTGGACATATACGGAAGATATGCGCGTCTTCCGTATATGCACAGTTTCCGTATATGCACAATTTCTATATATTGAAGTTGCGCATCTACGATGCAGATACATGAACGACGTGCATATACGGAAGACACACACATACAATGTAGAAGCATAAACGAAGATGTGTACAAATTTCATATATAGAAATTGCGCATATACGGAAACTGGGCATATATGGAATATTTGTGCATATCTTCCATATATGCCCAGTTTCCGTATATGTGCACATCTTCCGTATATGCCCAGTTTCCGTATATGCGCACATGTTCCGTATATGCACAGTTTCCGTATATGCGCAATTTATTTATATAGAATTTTCGCATATACGATGTAGAAGCATAAATGAAGATGTGTACAAATTCCATATCTTGAAATTGCGCATATACGGAAACGGTGCATATACGGAAGACACGCACATCTTCCGTATATGCGCAAATTCCATATACAGAAATTGCGCATATACGAAAACTATGCATATAAAGAAGACACGCGCATATCTTCCGTGTATGCCCAGTTTCCGTATATGCGCACATCTTCCGTATATGCCCAGTTTCCGTATATGCGCACATCTTCCGTATATGCATAGTTTCCGTATATGCGCAATTTATGTATATGGAATTTGCACATATACGGAAACTGGGCATATACGGAAGATGTGCGTGTCTTCCGTATATGCATCGTTTCCGTATATGCGCAATTTCAAGATATGGAATTTGTACACATCTTCGTTTATGCTTCTTCATCGTATATGCGCAAACTCCATATACATAAATTGCGCATATACGGAAACTGTGCATATACGGAAGATGTGCGCATATACGGAAACTGGGCATATACGGAAAATGTGCGCATATACGGAAACTGGGAATATACGGAAGATACGCACAAATCTTCCGTATATGCCCAGTTTCCGTATATGCGCAATTTCTGTATATGGAATTTATACACATCTTCATTTATGATTCTACATCTTATGTGCGTGTCTTCCGTATATGCACGTCGTTCATGTATCTGCATCGTAGATGCGCATATTCCATATACAGAAATTGTGCATATACGGAAACTGTGCATATACGGAAGACACGCGCATATATTCCGTATATGCCCAGTTTTCGTATATGCGCACATCTTCTGTATATGCCCAGTTTCTGTATATGCGCAATTTATGTATACGGAAATTTCACATATACGGAAGATGTGCGCATATACGGAAACTGGGAATATATGGAAGATGTGCGTATATACGGAAACTGGGCATATACGGAAGATATGCACAAATCTTCCGTATATGCCCAGTTTCAATATATGCGCAATTTCTGTATATTGAATTTGCGCGTATACGATGCAGATACATGAACTTTCCTGTATGTGCATATCATCTGTATATGCACGTTGTTAATATATATTCCTTTATGTTACAAAAACTGCGCATATACAGAAACTGTTCATATACGGAAGATGTGCGCATATACGGAAACTGAGCATATAAGGAAGATATGCGCGTGTTTTCCGTATATCCCTAACTTTCCTGTATGTGCATATCTTCCGTATATGCACGTCGTTCATGCATCTTTGTTTATGTTACAGAAACTGTGCATATACGGAAACTGTGCATATACGGAAGACATGCGCATCGTATATGCGCAAATTTCATATACATAAATTGCGCATATACGAAAAATGTGCATATATGGAAGATGTGCGCATATACGGAAACTGGGCATATACAGAAGATGTGTGCATGTCTTCCGTATATGCACAGTTTCCGTATATGCACAATTTCTGTATATGGAATTTGTACACATCTTCGTTTATGCTTCTACATCGTATATGCGCAAATTCCATATAAATCAATTGCGCATATACGAAAACTGGGCATATACGAAAGATGTGCGCATATACAGAAACTGGGTATATAAGGAAGATATGCACAAATCTTCTATATATGCCCAGTTTCCGTATATGCGCAATTTCTGTATATTGAATTTGTGCGTATACGATACAGATACATGAACTTTCATGTATGTGCATATCATCTATATATGCACGTCGTTCATTTATATTCCTTTATGTTACAGAAACTGCGCATATACGGAAACTGTGAATATACGGAAGATGTGTGCATATACGGAAACTGGGCATATACGGAAGATATGCACGTGTCTTCCGCATATTCCTAACTTTCCTGTATGTGCATATCTTCCATATATGCATGTCGTTCATGCATCTTCGTTTATGTTACAGAAACTGCGCATATACAAAAACTGTACATATACGGAAGATGTGCTCATATACGGAAACTGGGCATATACGGAAGACATGCGCATCGTATATGCGCAAATTTCATATAAATAAATTGCGCATATACGGAAACTGTGCATATATGGAAGATGTGCACATATACGGAAACTAGGCATATACAAAAGATGTGTGCGTGTCTTCCGTATATGCACAGTTTCCTTATATGCGCAATTTCTGTATATGGAATTTGTACACATCTTCATTTATGCTTCTACATCGTATGTGCGTGTCTTCCGTATATGCACGTCGTTTATGTATCTGCATCGTAGATGCGCAAATTCCATATACAAAAATTGTGCATATACGGAATCTGTGCATATACGGAAGACACGCGCATATCTTCCGTATATGCCCAGTTTCCGTATATACGCACATCTTCCGTATATGCCCAATTTCCATATATGCGCACATCTTTCGTATCTGCGCAATTTATGTATATGGAATTTGCGCATATACAGAAACTAGGCATATATAGAAGATGTGCACGTCTTCCGTATATGTACCGTTTTCGTATATGCGCAATTTCAAGATATACGAAAACTGGGCATATACAGAAGATGTGCGCATATACGGAAACTGGGCATATACGGAAGATATGCACAAATCTTCTGTATATGCCTAGTTTCCGTATATGCGTAATTTATGTATATTGAATTTGCGCGTATACGATGCAGATACATAAACTTTCCTGTATGTGCATATCATCTGTATATGCACGTCGTTCATGTATATTCCTTTATGTTACAGAAACTGCGCATATACGGAAGTTGTGCATATACGGAAGATGTGCGCATATACGGAAACTGGGAATATACGGAAGATATGCGTGTGTCTTCCGTATATCCCTAAATTTCCTGTATGTGCATATCTTTCGTATATGCACGTCGTTCATACATCTTCATTTATGTTACAGAAACTGCGCATATACGGAAACTGTGCATATACGGAAGATGTGTGCATATATGGAAGATATGCGCATCGTATATGCGCAAATTTCATATACATAAATTGCACATATATGGAAACTGTGCATATATGGAAGATGTGCGCATATACGGAAACTGGGCATATACAGAAGATGTGTGCGTGTCTTCCGTA